>CAIGRT010009846.1:0-26333 GCA_903798405.1 Fraxinus platypoda
ATCTTGAGAGTTGATTGCCATAAATTGTAGGCACCGTTACGGGGCAAATTCAACTTAAGAACAAAGTGTTCAACACTTGCCTCGATTTTGCATCTATTTGGCGTTATTCACTTGAAGTTTCATTGTCGTTACTGTGACAAAATTTCAGCAGAAGTTTGATAAAGATTCTACGGGCGTTTGTTTATCACTCCATACACCATATCCATCCAACAATCTTAAGTCGAATTTTTGGTTGTTGTAGTGACCCTTTTTCTTCGATTAAACTATTATTTGGTTTAACTTCTTCTATTCTTCTTTTGATTTTGTTGATCTTCTGTTTTGTGTAAATAGAAATTAATTCAATTTTTAATACTGACTCTACTTCGAACGACAATTCGAATATGGGAACTTCGGAAAGAATTGTTCATACCGGTACAATCCATTCGGTTGTTACTGCCCCTCTAAACTCCGTTCTACATGGAGAGAAACCGGAGAAATTCATTGGGGCTGATTTCAAGACATGGCAACAGAAAATGTTGTTCTATCTCACGACCCTCAACTTGGCAAAGTTCTTATATGAAGACGCTCCCATAATCGCTTTGGATGCTTGGAACATTCAGATTTCTTGTGTAAGAATTATATTCTGAATGACTTGGACAACTTGTTATATAACGCATACAGTTCCAAGAAATCTGCAAAGGAACTATGAGAGTCCTTGAAAAAGAAATACAAGACTGAAGATGCTGGAACAAAAAAGTTTATCGTAGGGAAGTTTTTGGACTACAAAATGGTAGATTCAAAGACGGTCATCTGTCAAGTGCAAGAATTGTAGGTTATTATTCATGATATTCACGCGGAGAATATGTCTCTAAGTGAATCATTTCAAGTGGCTAAAATCATCGTGAAACTTCTACCCATGTGGAGGGACTTCAAGAACTATCTCAAGCACAAGCTCAAAGAGATTAACATTGAAGAACTTGTGGTCCGATTGATGATTGAAGAAGACAATCGAAGTTCGGACAAGCATGTTGGAAATCACATACCACAAGCAAATGCTAATGTGTAGAAGAGGAAGCATTCTGTTGAACCTTCGAAGAAGAATACAAAGAAGTTCAAGGTAATTGCTACAACTATGGAAAGGCTGGACATCGCTTTGTCGATTGTCACAAACCGATGAAGCAAGCCCAAGCGAATATCACCGAATCTAATGCCATATCAAATGGTATATCTGATATGAATTTGTTGGCTGTTATTTTCGAGTGCAACAATGTTGGAAACCCCATGGAATGGTGGGTTGATACAGGTGCTACCCGTCATATATGTGCAGATAAAGAAATGTTCATTTCCTTTACTCCAACCACGGGAGAGAAACTATTCATGGGGAATTCTTCAAATTCAAAAGTGGAAGGACAAGACAAAGTGATATTGAAGATGACATCGGGGAATGAACTTAGCCTCAACAATGTTCTTCACGTACCGGATATTCGCAAGAACCTAGTTTCAGGTTCTTTATTAAGCAAGAATGACTTCAAACTAATCTTTGTATCGGATAAGGTTGAACTTACCAAGAATAGCATGTATGTAGGCAAAGACTATATAAAAAATGGACTACTCAAAATGAATGTCCTAACTATTGTACCAAACAATTCAAGCAACAAAATATCTTTTTCTGCTTATATTGTTGAGTCGTCTAATTTATGATATCATAAATTAGGACATGCAAACTTTAATTCAATACGTAAGTTAATGAATTTAATTTTGCTTCCAAGTATGCATTTTAATAATGGAAAATGCGAGATATGTGTAGAGGTAAAATTGGCCAAAACATCATATCATTCGGTTGAATGAACCACAACACCTTTGGAACTAATTCACACGGATGTGACTTAAGGTTCGTACAAACAAAAGATGGTAAAAAGTATTTCATCACATTTATAGATGATTGTACAAGGTACTATTATGTATACTTGTTGAAAAGTAAAGATGAAGATTTGGAAGTGTTCAAACACTATAAACTTGAAGTTGAAAACCAACTATAGTATGTTGCACCGTTTGAAAAATTTTGTGCAGAATTTAGGATTATTCATCAAATTACTGCACCATATTCATCTCAATCTAATGGGGTTGCTGAACGCAAGAATCGAACCCTTAAGAAAATGATGAATGCAATGTTGATTAGTTCAAGCTTACCTCAAAACTTGTGGGGGAAGCTATCCTTTCGGCAAATCATATCCTTAATAAAATCTCACACAAAAGTAAGGTTGAATCACCTTATGAATTGTGGAAAGGTCGGAAACCTTCCTACAAATATCTTAAAGTGTGGGGGTGTTTGGCAAATGTACAGATACCTAAACCAAAACAAGTCAAGATTGGACCTAAGACTATTAATTGTGTCTTTATTGGATATGCAAACAACAGTAGTGCATATCGATTTTTGGTTCATAAGTCTGATGTACATGAAGGTACCATCATTGAATCAAGGAATACTGTATTCTTTGAATATATCTTTCCTTGTAAAGAGAAAGAAGTAAGTTCACACAAACGAACTTTTGATACTGCAATCAGAAACTATCAAGAAGATAGTAATCATCAAGAAAATGAAGAACCAAGGTGCAGTAAAAGACAAAGAATTCATAAAACCTTTGGTTCAGATTTTCTAACATATATACTAGAAAATGATCCTAGGACATTTAATGAAGTAATGTCCACTCCTAAAGCTCATTTTTGGAAAGATTCTGTTAATAATGAAATTGAATCCATCATGAACAATCATACTTGGAAATTGGTTAAACTTCTTTCGGGGAACAAAGTTTTAGGCTGCAAATGGATCTTCAAAATGAAATTGAAATCGGATGGATCAATAGACAAGTATAAGGCCAGATTAGTAGCCAAATGGTATAAACAAAAGGAAGGACTAGATTTCTTCAATACATATTCACATGTTACAAGGATCACGTCTATACGTGTGTTGATTGCTATCGCTGCATTGCATAACCTTAAAATGCATCAAATGGGTGTTAAGACTGCATTTCTGAACGGTGAATTAGAAGAAGAAATTTATATAAAACAACATGAAGGGTTTGTTGTTCCTGGAAATGAAAAGAAGGTGTGTAAGCTTGTAAAATCGTTATATGGATTAAAACAAGCACTGAAACAATGACATGAAAAATTTGACAAAACTATGTTGTCAAATGCTTTCAAAATCAATGAATGTGACAAATGTGTCTACATCAAAACCACACCTAACAGATACATGATCGTATGTCTGTATGTTGATGATATGCTAATGATGGGGAATAATTCGAACATTATTACCTTGACCAATAAAATGTTGACATGAAAGATATGGGAATAGCTGACGTGATATTAGGGATTAAAATCTCTAAAACATTTGATAGTTTGTCATTATCTCAATCACACTATATTGAGACTATACTTAAAAACTTTAAGGGGTATGACGATAAACCAGTTAAAACATCAGTTGACCTAAGTTTGCACTTAGCCAAAAATACTAGTGATCTCGTATCTCAATTAGAATATCCACGCATTATAGGCAGCTTGATGTATATTACCTACTGCACGCGTCCTTATATAACAGACGCAGTTAACAAGTTGAGTAGATTTACGAATAATCCAAGTTATGACCATTGGAAAGCATTAGATCGAGTTCTTAAATACTTAAGACACACGATCAGTTATGGATTATACTACTCAAGATATCCTGCAGTGTTAGAATGATATACCAATACATATTGGATATCAAGGATTCAGAGTCAACAAGTAGTTATGTGTTTATTATTGGAGGCGGAGCTGTGTCCTGGAAATTGTCTAAGCAAACTTGTATAGCTCGATCCACGATGGAATCTGAGTTTACTGCTTTAAATAAAATCGGAGAAGAAGCGGAATGGCTTCGTAATTTTCTTGAGGATATTCTGTGTTGGGAAAAATCGGTATCTGCGATTAATGTACATGGTCATAATCAACGGCTATTGCAAGGGCACAAAATAGTATGTATAATGGTAAATCTCGAAATATTCGTTGGAGACATAATACCATTAAACAATTGATATTGAATGGTATAATTTCGATTAACTATGTTAAATCAAAAGAAAACATAACGGATCATTTGACGAAAGGATTAATGAGAAATCAAGTATACCATCTTTCTAGGGAAATGTACCTAAAACATATCGAATAGAATCAACATAGCGGAAACCCAACCTTATAGATTGGAGATTCCAAGATCTTGGTTCAATGAGACAACTAAGTTATGAAAGATTCAGTGTAAGACACTCCCATTCCTACAAAAAGTGCTGGAATAGAAAGTGTTCAAGGATAAGTGTATACTTTTAATTATTCTTATATCTTGCAAGAAGACAAGATGTATTATATTATAGGAGATTACCTATATAAGTGTGAAGTGGGGCCGTTTCTACGAAAATTTGAGGCTTAATTTTCTTAAAGCACTTATGAAACCAATAGTTGTTCAGGGCCAAAATGAACACAATCATGAGAACTGAAATGGTTAGATAAGTTATGGTGTTGATACAGTTGTTTTAATTTACACGAACGGTTGAATGGTTCAAGACATCGCATTCACCAATTAGCTTAGTAAATTCGATTATATTCAACTAAAGAAGGTTCAAAGTCACAAGCCACCTATCTTAAAGCTATAACTTGTCGCATGCATTCCTTTGTTAGAGTCTGCATCTCATTTGCATTATGTTGTGCATATCGATGAATTTTCATTCATGTGGGGGATTATTGAAATTGGTTTAAAGAAATAAAATATTTGGTTAAGTATAACTTTGAAGAGTCAACTTTGAGCAAATATCCGAACTTGATCCGATAATCAAATTACAAATGTAAATAGACCAACTTGTTCTACTCATCAGTACATTGTCATAATATATTTTGGAATCTCGAAACTAATTCCGGATGAATGAGAAATTATGGTTGAAAGTCACACAACCTTGAACCACTTAATAAACTGCAAGTTTGGAAATGGGTTTGGCCCCAGGGGTACCAATAGTATTTGAAAGGAGGGAGTCTTAGACAAAGTCTAGACCAATCCAAGGCCGCTCGCGCGCCGCCACCACCGTCCGTCCGACCGGCCGGCTCAGATCGGCACGGGCACGAGCCCGAGTCCGGGTCCGGGTCGTGGGTTTGGGCATGGGCCGGGCCTGTGTCAATATTAATTTTTTGGATAAAATTTATTTAAACTTTTATCTAAATTCAATTAATTCCCTTTCTTTGACTGTCCCANCTCATACTCTATAAATAGGACCCTTGAGACGTCCTTTTCGACACACCAATTATATGCAATCATAGCATAACATTATCTTCTCTTTCTCAACCAAATCTTGCATATATATTGCATAAAATTCTAGTTTTCCTCATTTTTGCATTAAGGAGTACATAAACCAAATTCTGGTTCGTTATTTTTGTGTGTTGAAGTGTTACTCACACAAGAAGAAGTCGTTGTATCTTGGGAGTTGACTGCCATAAACCGTAGGCACTGTTGCAGGGCAAATTCAACTTTAAGGACAAAATGTTCAACACTTGCCTCGACTTTGCATCCATTTGACGTTATTCATTTGAAGTTCATTGTCGTTACTCTGTCGAAATTCCAGTAAAAGTTTGATCAAGATTCTACGGACGTTTGTTTGTTACTCCATTCGCCATATGCATCCAACAGATTGTTCATTCCCAAACTTTGAAGTAAATATTTAATTGACATATTATAGAGATAACTAGATTGTATACGAAGAAATGAAGATTGAAGTGGACCTGTTTGGGATTCAGATATCTTTACATTGTCTTTTGAAGTAAATGATGAAATGATTACTTGAAAAGGGGTGTTTTGGATCATGGGCTTCTTGGATCATGCAAATCCTGTCTCCGATGCATCCAATAATTAATTTGCCTGTCTTAAGATTAACTTAACATTGAGCATGTCTTCTCCACTGGTTAGTTTGCAATATGGAAAGCTGACTAGTGATTTCAAGTGCAAAAAGTGCATATTTCAAATTTAAAAGATGAGCATTTGTTTCCTAAACATCAATGGTTACTCCATTAATACAAAATCTTAAATGTGTTGGAAACGTAGAGGGATACTAGAAGAACCACAAACAAAAGCAGAAGAAAATTCCTGCAAAATCAAGACTTGAACACGAAGAATCTTTGTCCTAAAATGATATTTGTCGCATGATTGAATTTAAATTGCTTACAGGAATCACTGACAAATAGTTTTGAGAACTTTGATTCTGTGGATAGTTTCCTGTTAACAATTGAATACGTATGTAATTTTATTGTTTTCTGTTAAGGAAACAACCCCATATGTATATTCCTACTTCACATGGAAGAATGGACACAAAGATTGATGAAGAGTCACAAAAAAACACCAAAAAAATCAGATTTTTAAATAGCCTAACAGCTGCATGGACGAGGCCACAATTTTTTTGTCGATACGGTCCAAATTCTCTATCGTTATATGTTTTGAACAATACAATAAAATGTCTATTTGGTAAAATAGATTAGACATTAAGAAATAAATAAAAAAAAGTTAAAATCGTATACCTAACATGTAGTTTCTTGAGATGATTCTCGAAACATTTTCAAGACTCTTTATTTATAAATAGCATTTTATGCGGAGAGATCAACCTTAAATTTAGAGAGAACTTTTATACACTACAACAATGTTAATTATTTTAACTCTTCATTTTACTTTTTTCAAGAAACATTTCTTGATTTCTCCTTTTTTTTGTTTAACATGGTCTTTTAATGTGAATAATCAATCAATTCAAATATTAATTGAATAATTTAAGTAGAACATTAGAATTTGTAGCTTTATTAAACCCCCATTTGGACTCCATTTTTCGAAAAACTAATTTTTAACCACAAAATTTTCAATAAAGCACCATTTGATAGCCATTATTTTGAAAAAATAAAGTTTTGAATGGTGATTTTTTGAAGAATGTGTGGTTGAAAAATAAACAATTTTGTATTTACGTACAAAATATTTTATTGTGTAAATGTGATTGAAAATGAGAGTGGGAATTAAAGAATTTTTAAATAATGATTGTCAAATAAGGGCAAAATAATTTTACACGTAAACACAACTTTTTCTTATTTTTTAACTACACATTCTTCAAAAAATCACTGTTCCAAAACACATTATACCACAAAAATGGAGGTCAAACAGGAGCTAAATGTAGTCATTATGAAAAGGAGAATAGATCACAGGCCGACTCTTCAAGTTTTGCAGTGGAACTATTTTTGCACCAGTGCAACATTAGTCTCACTACGTTTGACTACCTCCTCCCATTGCATTTTTTACCAACGATATATACTAGCTTGAATAGTCGAATGCTTCCCTGTGCTGAACTTGATGCCAAGGTGCTCGCCTATGCACGATGCAATCTAGCTTACCCTTCTAAAAAATGCAACAAGGTTCTCACCCAAGAGCTAGTAAGTAAACTACCTCAGTTTCTGCTCAGATCGTGCCTTACCTACCTGCAAATGCTGTCAATCATTGGCGCATCGAGCCCAAGAGCCCAATAGTTCGATTATCTAATTCTCCACATGCCTTAGCATGCTCTCACAGCTAATATAGATAATGGGAAACCCAACAACTGAGTAACAGAAAAATAATAATTATTTTGTCCAAAAGAGATTTTATATATTAACCTTGAAACAAGATTTATTAAAAATTTGTTAATGACATTGTTTAGAGAAGTGAACTATTAAGCGAAAAAAGTAAAATCTCAGATCTTGCCTACTGTAATGAATATCACGGTCTAATCCAATATTGTCTACGAATACCCAAAAAAATGGAACAGAACCATTTCCACCTCAAAACTACATTGTCTTTCACATTATGTAAGGCTATCATTTTCCTGTAACATTGCCACGTAGTCTTTCCTTCATTGGCCTCAAATGGTAACATTCTTCTAACTTTTCACAGCACTATCAGACTGCACATATATCTCAAAGTTACATATATTTCCATACAGAATGGTACATGTCACTAATACCGGACGTTTTGACTGTGCAGCAACTCAACAACTGCTGCAACAACGCCCTTTCCCTCAACTGCTATGTCAAGCCCTGGATCCTCAATCTTCCTCTTTAGAAGCCTGTCAAGCTCTCCGCGCAGTTTCTGCAAAATCCATATCAAGTAAATGTTCATATTCACAATCAAGACAATTGGCTGAATCCCTACTTATGATTGCACCAACTACAAGAAAAGACCTCGTGATAGTCAATATGGGTCCTCACCACCCATCAATGCATGGTGTTCTTCGACTTATCGTTACTCTTGATGGTTACGCTTGATGGTGATGATGTTATTGACTGTGAACCAATATTGGGAAGATCTTAGGTGTGAATCTACCGATGGATCTNTATTGACTGTGAACCAATATTGGGAAGATCTTAGGTGTGAATCTACCGATGGATCTATCTATTCCAACAATGCATTCCCGGGCCGAGAAAGCAGAACTGCTTGACGTTGCATATTAGTATCCTTTCTAGAAATTGAATGGATTTGGTCTTATACATGCGCGAGGAGGGTAATCAAAAAAGAAAGAAGAACTACACTTTCTTTTTTCTCCCAATTTCACTGTGCAAAGCTATTTTACAAGTTTTTTTATTTTTTATTTTTTTTTCTCTTTTCGTGTTTCGGAAAATGATAAGCTTTATCAATGAAAAATTCATTTTTCCTAGTAATAAGGCAATCAACCATTCACAGGTGTGCATCCTTGTGCCTGTGTGCGGTGCTGTGTGATAGAGAGGAGCTTGCATCAAATAATACCTGTATTAAATCTAACACCGTTTTCGATGCAGAAAAGTGAAGGTATCCACCAAGCATTTCAATACCATCCTCACTTTTGGTCGGAATAAGATTACCACCAAACATCAGCAGCGCGTAATCTGATATGTTTGTAGAGTCCCTTACGTAAATGCTACTAGATTTGACCTTTTCACTATAGACCATGTAAGGAAGAGGAAATAGATGAACACCAGCATTGACGGATGCTGGATGAATATCAACTTTCCCAACTTCTTTAGTGTAGAGTGCTGTTCGCTTTCCCCTTCTTTTGCACTGAATGACATTTGGGTAGAGTCCAGCACAAAGTATTGCACATACCATCTCCAAATCAAGACTGTATTGGTTGTACGCCTGCAGAATCAAATAAAGTGTCTATGAATCGAGGAAATGAGCTCATTCTAGTAATTTTTTGTTGGCCATATATTAACTTTTCAGATCCAGTTACTTTAAATTCTTGATTGTACTATGAAATTTGGAAATAACATTTAGCAACATTAGATGCTCACTTGGGCTCCTCGGGATTTATCTACAAACCCAATATCTGACAGTAGATCTAGAAATTGAAGTCTCATATCATCCATCATTTGCAAGGTTATGGGTGACAAAAAGTTTTCCCAGCAGAAAGCTCTTTCCTTTCCATTACGTTTAGCGTCTTTCCATCCTTCAAAAGCTTTGAGAAGAGCAATGTGGTCACTGTTTCAGATGCAAGAAATTTTCACCCCAGTGAAGCAGGCAAAGAACAAAGTTATGATCACATAGTTACACAAAATGTAAAAAATGAATCTTTTGTACAGCCTAACCTGCAAGAATCACCAGCAAAGGATCTCTTGGCTGCATCAGCTTCCTCTTTCCTATTTAATGGAAGGACAAAAGGGTCCCGATGTGCAAGAGCAGCAGCTATTGTTAATGCAGGATTAAGGCACTGGAAGATGGAACCCATGAGAAGCATTTTTCCAATGTTTGGGTCCAAAGGCAAAGTGCAGAGATGCCGACCTGTTAAACAACAGAAGTATCTATTGACATGCAGTAAAAGGATTTCAATCCAGAAACTGAAAGAATACAAGAATATCACTCACCAAGTGGAGTGAGCTCTTCCCTATCATCTAGAGCTCCAATTGTTTTGAGAAGCTCAATGGCATTTTGAACAGAAAGGGGATCTGGTGGCTGAAGTGCCTTAGCCAAAAATGAACCAATTGCTCCAAGCTGTAAAGTCTTGATATGCAGACATAGCTCTTGAAGAGGTGTTCGAAGCATTTCAGGTAGTTGATATTGTGGCATAGCATCGTGGATCATTTTAGGATACAATCTATAGCAAACTCCAGGTTGCACACGTCCCGCACGACCACGCCTCTTCAATTACTCAGAATATGACATTAAGGCAAAATTCAGCTAGTCATACAGAAAACGAAGCGCACCAATTTGTAATAGAGATATGTATATGGAAACATCATGATTTACAGAGGACAATAAGATAGGCCAAACATTTTTCTATATACCTGGTGCGCTGATGCCTTGGAAATCCATGAAGGTAATAGGCAAGCCAGCTTATTAAGAGCATCATAACTGGTCTCCTTTGCCTTTCCACAGTCAATGACATACACAACATCATCTATGGTGATACTACTTTCGGCAATGTTGGTAGCTAGTACAATTTTTCTGCAAAAACACAATAAAAGGAATATAAAATCTTAGGTAGAGAATTACGTATCATAAACTATAAATCACACAACATGAGGCATCTACCCAGTACAGCGTCTAGCTAAAAGGTCAGAGAGGGGGATTCAACCATTTAAGAACTTTTTGCCTACAAACCCCTAGAGAAGAGGCGATATCAAACCCCAACCACCATCACCCAGAAGCGCAGAGAGAGAGAGAGAGAGAGAGAGAGCATATCTAGTGTCATAAACTTGCGAAAATGAACAAAGAGAAATGATCAAACTTTGAACTTTGAAGTGTCCAAGTGAAGAAAAACAGATAAAGACAAAAACCAGAGTCCGATACTAAATTTAATACGACTTGCATACAAGCATATAAGAAAAATTAGCAAATAGTAATCAGGATGCTGAGACAAAGCACGTCATGTAAAAACATATTTGCCCCAGAAAGTTTGTTTTATCAAAAAAGGAAGGGATTCTTCTTGTTTGTCAAACTTCAGAGTACAACTCCAATGGAAATACCCAAAAACTACCATGAAGGTGGCAGAAAACATAACAAATAAATAGGACCAAGGTGGTCAGATACAATAAGTGGCTGCATTAACCACATTTCTGATGTATTCCAAGAAATTTAGAAATAGAGATATTCTATTCACTTTGTCAAAATCATCATAATGTCTCCAATCAGTAGAAAATATCACATATAAATTGAACCCGAAAGACATGGGGAAACTTGGACAGGTAGGTAACCCATGCAACAGGAGTTCAAGGCTTAAACTCGTACAAAGAAAACGAAAAGAGAAAATGAAAGAGAGGTGCTTACCTCACATTTTGGGAAGGTCGATCAAAAATTTCGCGTTGATTTATTGTAGGCATTGATCCGTGAAGAGGAAGAACTAAAAACTTATTCGGATCTCCAAGAATATTGTGCACTTTAATTTTATCAAGAAGCTTTGAAATGTCATCCCAACCAGTAAGGAAGACAAGGATTGCCCCATCACTTTCATGGCAACAGATATACTCAATTGTTGCTTCCACCTAAAATAAGAAGTGCAGAAACAGTAAGCCTCTGGGACAATGCTACATCCGAGATAAATTTGAAAATGCTTTGCTGTCAAAAATGATTTTTCTTGATACAAGTTACTAACTAAACATACGCAGAATTACAGATCCAAGTGACTGATAGATAATTTCACGTACAGCAGAGTTCGTATGTAAACACAGACCACGTCATCTCATTCCAGCAATAGATGTTGACATTATAGCCAACTCCCATCTCAAACCACCACGTCTTATCTCACATATCAAAAAAGAAATGGACATGAATGCATCAACTCTATGGAGAACTAACATTGATGAGTATGCGAAGACACAAAAAAACGCAGACAGAGTATCAATATATGCAAGCTAAATGTCCAGTTCAATGTTGTGCTATAGTTGTCTAGTTGGTTCAATTCAATGAAGCTGCTGTAAGATTAACACTATCAAATAACACTAAAAAAAAAAAAAAAAATCTTTTCTTTTGCAAAAAATTAAATGAAAATGATAATCCCCAACCTCTAAGTACAAACAACAAAAAATAGTTGCATTGCTGAACTTCTCACATCTAACAACAAGGATTATTTGTGGGGGGGAATCATAAAACTCTTAAGAGACATACCAGACCCAAATCCAGCTGAGATCCAGACCAAGCTTCAAGAGATTTTCTTGTGCTTGAGCTGTAGCTTTTGTAGTGAGAATCTATGTCCACATCCTGAAGAAAGAAACAAGAGATAAGTGTCAGCTAGAATTTAAAATTTTATCGGACTGGCAGGTTCTATCGATGTGTGTGATCTTGGATATCAGTAACAAATGATGAAGCTAAATGCATTGGTTGAATCACGGTTATAATAACCCTAGACAAATTTTAGAAACTGGTAATTATTGGATTAGAACCAAAAGAGTCTTGGATTACAAAGACTGGATATTACAGAGACCCAACATGGCGGGATAGCGTTCTTTTAAAGTTTCATTCCACCAGGAGTAAATAACAAGGAATAATAATGGATCAAATAAATATACAGAATTTAGCATTCCATTTCGTGAATATTATCTAATCATAGCTTTTAGTTTGATCTTGCAGATACACAAGATATAGCCCATGTTGGTTTAGCTAAAAATCAAAATTTTAGTGGATTTTGATAAAAGTTGTAAGTCTCATGAAATGTGTGGTTAAAAATGAATTTTAGGAACTACGGGCCAAACATGGGCATAGTTTGCATAGACAAGAAAATAATAATCAAAAGCTTGAAAACAACTTCCAAGGTAACAGCAAGAAGGGGAGACGAAAAAGGTAAAATGAGATTCTGAGAATTACAACTTAAAAATAAGGTAAGTGAATTTGCATAAAACGCATATATGGGGGAGAGTGAAATCAATAGCACAACGAAACGAAAACAAAAAATAACTATAGAATGCAAAACATGCCTCAAACAATTCTGTTAAAGGATCCTTTCTAGTCTCCTGTTGTCGCTGCCTTCTCCGTGAATTTCCCTGAAAATTGTCAAACTGTGATTCGATAGTATAGCGAGTTTTCTCTAGTACATCTTCTAAGTATAACTCTGTCACGGGAAAGGTCAATCCCTGCCAAAAAAAAAAACATTATACAACAAAATATCGGGAAAAAAAACGTTGAAGTTACAGAAAATATAAGTATGTAATTCTTACAGGAATATGGATAACAGGAGCATTTCCAAAGAATTTGGAGAACAAGTCCGCATTAATAGTGGCACTCATCAGAATAAGACGAAGGTCAGGGCGACGAGGAAGGAGGTCTCGCAATATTATCAATAGGAAGTCCTCATTCATGCCTCTTTCATGGATTTCATCCACCAGTAAATGGGTAATACCAGTTAAATCTGGGTCCTGGACCTGCAGTTTAAAAGGAAGAAAATTCAGCATTCCCAATTCCATGAACACAGCAAAATAACCATGAGCATTGCTAGAAACTATTTCCAATTAGTAATTATCACTTTACCAAACCATGTTGCATATTATTCCAGTTTATATGGTGTCCAAGTTATGTCACAGACCGAGATACTAAAAGATGAAAATATTGAAGCAGAAGAAAAAGATCCTAGAGTTTTGATCCTCCTTTTCCGCTTTCGCCAACAAAGTATATGCATTTAAAAAGACAAATGAATTTCTAGGATAGATAATGCTACCAGCCGCCGAAGTAAGACTCCAGTAGTGCAAAACAGCAACCTTGTTTCAGCAGATCGCTTTGATTCCAGTCGTATCTGATAACCTACAGTTTCACCAAGGTTCTCTCCCCTTTCTGAGGATATTCGACCTGCCACTGATATTGCAGATATTCTACGAGGCTGGGTGCATATTATGCTACAATTAGCACCGCGTGAAGATGATATCTCCTCTTCTAGAATGAATTGCGGAAGTTGGGTAGTTTTTCCACACCCCGTCTCTCCTGAAACTACCAGTACCTATGTTGTCGAGCGAAACAAATGAAAATTAGTAAACTGCTTCAAGCAAGGAGGAAAACCACAATCTTTTCAATTAAGTTATTCATAAAACTTAAAATAAATTAGATTAACAAGAAAAGTACTTGTACAGATCGCATAACATAACATTATATTCCATCCATATAAGCAATGTTACAAAAGCTATTCAGTTTATGCATGTAAATGAATTGCACCAGTCATATAAAGACAACCATCACTATCCACACGTCAGGTATCACATTTACCAGAATTTTTTTTCATGTTCAGATAAGACAAGCTGAAAGCAAAACATTTAGCCTCTGTTTGGGAAGAATTTATAGGTTTAATTTATATATAGATAGAAATGAGTGATGGATAAGTGGATCTTGGGGTCCATTGGAATATGTGATTGAAAATGAAGTTTGAAAATTATAAATGATTTTTAAATTATTCATAAATTAGCCAGACGGAGGCTTAAATTCTCAAACATAATAGGAAAGGTGCACAGGAATTAAGATCCTAATGTCACCGAAACACCAGTTATGTTTCACATTGAGTTAACTGGATAAGCAGACTCAGCTCCTGTTTGACATCCATTAAACTGAAACTTTTTTTCTCAAATTCATTTTCAACCACACACACAAAATAAAATATTTTGCACGTAAACCCGACACTTTTCCTACTTTTTGACTCTACATTCTCCAAAAAAAAATCACAATTCCAAAACTCATTTTCCCCAAAAAAAACCTCATCATAATGGATGTCAAACAGGGGCTCAAATTCAAAAGGGCATGAGTTGTCATGGCCAAAACAGGTTGAGATTCTCTAGCACTTCAACATAGTGAAGGACACTTCCCTAGCTTCAAAAATTGTGGTAATCATCAAAACTTAACCATCCACATGGTACCTCTCATCAACATTCGGATCATTAAGACCCAGGTAATCCTCATCTTCTCATCGATTTTCTATTTGCTTCCACAGTCAACCAAATGAACTCATGTCCACTTGGATTCACAAAACCTAGAGCACTCTGCACCCCTAAGTTTAACATTTGAAATGACAAAGGGAAATCACCAACCTGCTTTGGTACATATTTTGAATTTCTCTGAGAATAATCTTTTTGTTCTGTGACTTGCATCAGATTGTTTTATCTACAAAACTTGACTCCTGCCTCCCACCCACCCCCAAACCAACCCAAATATATAAATAATACGACATTCACAATGAATAAGACTCACTAGAATTACAGCAATCTCACCCCAACAAGCCCACCATCATCAAAATAAAGCTAGAAGATTCCAACTCTTTTCACAAGCAACTTTTTAACAAATCACTAAACCCTTCAAAATTCATTCAAACATGTAACTCTTTTGTATATGCTCTGTTGAGAGTCATTGAATGTACAATTTATACACCTGGCGGTGCACCAGGGCGTTATGGCATGTCATGGTGCTGTTAGACCATGGTGCAAGGCAGTGGCAGGTGACGGCTCCTTGTTATCAAATTTGCTCCCAAATTATGAGGGTTTTAGTGCTTTGTCAGTAATTACGTGGGTCAGATGCTGGATGCAATTATTATAGATTCACAAATGTCTACGGACTATCACATAGGTTCAATGAAAAGTGTGGTTGGCAGGAAAACTTCACGATAAAAACCCAACAAAATTTGCAAAATGAAGCATATAAAGAACTCTTTTCAAAAAACGTCAACCCTGCATTCAAGTGCATATCCCATTTTTGCATAGCAAGGTTATGAAGAACCACGAGAAGCGACTGGACATACTATATATGCGATACAAAACATCAGGAGCATTAGTTTGATTTACCCAACATCATTTCTTTCATATTAAACAATCTCATTATCAAATGACAAGGAAAATAATAAATTACGTACTGATAACACTCATAATCTGACAAACCCCTCTCATATTTCATAAATTAAGAAAATAAACAAATTTAGTCCACTTGGTAAAATTTTAAGCGCCAACATTATTACTTCTTTGCATGATTTTCTTTTGTTTTTTCATGGTTGGTCAGTGTGATTGAGTACAGAGGAAGCAGGGAGTTGAGTTATAATAGCATTCAAAGTAGTTTTATGTCCTACAAAATCATGAAACAATGAAGAAAAATTCTGCTAATACAAGTTAATTATACCTGATTTGCTTCAACAGCTTTCAAAAATTCCGATTTTACTTTAAATGCGGGAAGGTTTTCTCTAAATGCTAGCATTCTCTTAACACTGCCACTTTCCTGCAAAAAAAATGGTTCAGGGCTCACAAAATAAAAAGAACTAGGAAGTTAGCATGTGATATATGTACCCTCATCTTTTCCTGTCTTTCTTTTAGTTCAATATTAAGTTTCTCAGAGGCAGTATCAATCTCCAATACTGACAATGGTCTCCCCTCTTCAAGTCTATTAGCTGTTACTTTGACAGTCTCCCGGGATGTAGAAGACGAAGTCTCAACTGACGCCTTTACAGTGGAACTATTCAGTAGATTTCCAACTTTTCTCTCAATGTCAGTTGACATTTTAATCTGTATATAGTCAGAGAACAGAAAAATATAATGTCTGACTAAGAAATTTTATGCTTAATTTATTTCTCCAATAATTACACAAGTACCTCTTTCTTTGTTGATCCATGATGCTCGTCTAGATCTGCACGGTAATTTGGCAATGGACCTTTGCTCACCACGAGTGCCTTCCCTTTGTTGTATGCATGGCTATCTTTCCACAAATACAAAAACATAAATCATATTGCAGGTAAAAGTTAATAGTGGTGCATTCATCAAAACCAACTAATGCATCCTCCGCTTACAGCAATAAAAATCAAATTTTCATCAATAGAAATAAAGTCATTTGAAGTATGCCACATAAAATTAATTGCAAAAGCAGTATCATTAAGGTCTAGTTTCGAATAAATTCATCTTTCATTATGTAAACTGCAAAGAAAAGATAAGCAATGTGTTTTATAAGGTCATGAGCCTAGGCCGATCGGCGGGATGGCTCGTGAGAACTTGGGCCTGCATTAACCCGAGCTCGGCTTTCAGCCCGGTTCTTGGGCTTTGCATGCCAGCATAAGGGCGAGCCCATGAGCCAATATTTCAATTATGTAAATTCTTTTAATTTCAGGTGTTTTTTATTAATCTTCTGTATTCTATTCTGCTTTTCAAACAAAAAAAAATTGCAGGGCTCGCTGCCCGGCTCAACTCTCCTAGAGGGCTGAACCAACCCTGGATGGCCGAAGGCCAAGCTGGCTCATCTGTGCCCATTGCTACCACTAATCATTTAGGAGTCACACCTCCAATCTCACTATGAGAGCTAGCCATGCCCAAAGTCCCCCAATGAAGTAGTTAGGTTCCTGGGACAACGTTATATCTTACACCATGTAAATCCTTATTCCATAGTTCTTTTGTGCATCTCTGTGATAGGCTGCTTGAGGTTAATGTCAAGAGCACCTCACGCGAAGCTTTATTACATGCTTCAAACCCTTAAGGGGGACGGCATCCTCTCATATTAAATAGTAAGCAGTACCCAACAACTGAGTCATCAGACCTTTGATTTTATTTTATTTTTTATTTGGGGCGCGCGCGCGCGCGAGGGGGGGGGGGGTTTAAAGAACTAGCCTGGCCTTCGCAGGATTGTGGTATTGGTATGCGGCCCCTATGTTCTCTAACTTAAAAGTCTTTTAAGGAAATTTACTACCAAAGCAACTAAAAAAAAAAAAAAGAATGGATCAAGAAAGGGGGTACTACGAGCCCTCTTCCCACACATCTAACCAGCTGGCTCCAAATAGAATTTATAATCTGCATAGTATACTTCAGCTGTGTCGGAAGACTTGGTATTTGTTACCACTTGGCATTAGGAAATTTGAGGTGTGAGCTTTTAAATTTTACCTTTTCTGAACTTTTATTATCAGCCTCACCTTTTTGGTATCTAAAACATTATAGAGATTTTTTTTTTGTTTTATGGGTTTTTTTCCTTTTTTTTTCTTTTGAACAAAAGGAGAAAGTAAAGGAAAAGGGGGATTGGAAGGAAAAAGGCAACATCGGAAGTAGAGGATAATGTTAAAAAAATGAGATATTGAGCCAAGAGGATGAAGATAAGTAACCAAAATGTTGATGATACTCTCAAACATGATATATTCATTATAGGAGACTTCTAAACTATTTCTATTGTACTATTACAGCTTCACTATGTAATTAATTTCAAATTTTAATATTTGCTACTTTTACTATTTATTTTATGCTTGTTAGTTATTAATGGCTTTTAACTTTGTTAGTTTACTTTACTGTGGATGTCAAATAAATTGTTTATAGTTTGTTATGAGCATTGTTTTATATTATTTTCAGTTATTTTATTGGTCAGTCACGAGGCGCAAGCATCAAATGCCTCGAGGCATACACCTCGCATCGTATAGGTCAAACATCTGGTATTGACTAGCCTTTTTAAACATTGATCGCGTAAACTCTTTTATTCTGAAATACAAATTATCACATAAACAATCATACAAACAATCTTGTTTGGATTTGAAGATCTTCAACAAATTCCAATTTGTAGCTTCATGATGACCAAGTAAGGTAATCAAAACTGTTTGAACTCCAACTCAGTAGCTTCAATTAATTCCTTAACATATCACATCAATGCAACAACACAATGACTTTGTCAGAATATACATGATCCAAATTTGAAAGGCAACAGTTGTAAGCCCTGAAATGATTGCAACCGATGATAAGACAAATTCTTCATCAAGGTAAGGAACATCAACACATTAAGCCCCTGTTTGGTATACAAAACTCATTTTTAACCACACATTCTTCAATAAAATAATATTTTCCATCACAGCAATAACTTTTTCTTAATTTTTAACCACATATTTCCCATCATATCACTATTTAAAATACATTCTTTCATCGATAATATCCATCAAACACACCCTAATTAAGAAGAACCACTTACAAGTAAAGCCCCAACTCATATGCCATATCAGCTAAGATTTGCTGATCATCTCTACTGAAGTTCCGCCTTATTACCATCTCCTGTTCTCCACCTCTCTTCAGTTGTTCCATCTTCCCCCACCATTCATTCTGATCCATCACCTCCATCTACACATAAACAATCACACAAAATGAGCCAAGCACATACCTCTCTATATTCTGGACAAGCAAAATCTTACATACAGATATTAAAATCCTAGCAAAAAAGTGCATTCAAGCTAAGTGATTCCTCCATACATTCCACTTTATTGTTTCGAAGATGGAGCTTGTCATTTTTCATAAATTTACTCTCAGTCAGAAACTGATATTGAAAATATAATTTGTGCTACAAAAACTATTACCTTGCACTATCAATACAAAAATCAACTCCTTTTTTTTCTTTCTAATTGGTACTCAAGATATAATTCCTGCATAAGAAGTTGTATCTTTCATCACAAGTAGCAAAAGTATCCTATTTGATTACACCTAGCTATATCGCACAAGAGAGTTGCTCCTTTTCTCGTATAAACTAGAATTAACAACACATTTCGTGATAAATAAAAAAGTAAGTCATCCCTTTCTATTCAAATGGGATTAAAAATTTATAACTCTTTAACCGGTTTGTAAATGGAGAGTTCTGGACTGATTATAAACCCACAAACCAATTACTTCAAAACGGAGAGAGAGATATATATATATATGCGGAAACGGTACATCGGCAGCTTTTTGGCGGAGGCGCTCGGCTCTCCAGACAGGGTCCCACCAGCGCTGCTCTCCGCCTCCACGGCCTCCACCTCGACCACGGCCACCGCCGCCGCCACGGCCACCTCCGCCGCGACGACCACCTTGGAAATTGGGACGGTGAGACATGGAAGAGAAGGTTGAGATCCGAATGTGAACGCTCTTGAAAGAGTTTCTGTAACTTCCAATTAGCGCAGCAGAAATGAGAAATGGCTTGCTGAATTGAAAGAGGGTGTAGAAGTTATAGGAGTGGAAAAGGGGGTTGGGAAATAGACGGTGCGAGTGAGACATTTATAATGCGCACCGCAACGCACTACCATCCTGCATTCATATTGCCTATTTATATTTTTAAATTGAAAATTAATGTTACTTATTTAACCTAAGCTGTTTGTCAAAAGGTAAAATTTACCTTATTCTTTTCAAGCTTAAGCCAAGCATAGAATATACATCATACAACGTTGATGGTTTCAATTTCGTTTTTTTGTGTATGGGTGTAAATTTCATTGAATTTTAGAATAAAAATCTTGAGGTACCTTCATTAAGCTTAAGTGGGGCACTAATACTGTCGTCTATGAATACATTAGGAAATTGGCAACAAACGATACCAAATGTATGGTCCTTGTGCATAAACGGTTTCTAACATCTCATTCTTGATGCTAACTTCCTCAACTTATTTGTGCGCAAAAACTCCTTTTTAATGTTTTTTTATCCATTCTAGCCGTTTAAGTATATCACTTTTATTAAAAATACACTTAATACCTATAGCCATTTACACACTTAAAAGATTATATGTGTAAAATTTCTTAATTTCCATATTTCTTTGAATAGTGTCATTTCTTTGTGACGGTAACTAAAATTCGTCACGAATAATTCATTATTGCTAATAAAGTTAAATCATTAGTAAGCAAATAGTGTCATTGAATTATAGTGTGGCATTCCCTTTTTCTCCATTTGATCTATCTTATTGAAGCTGCCAGATATATATCAGCTGGAACACAATCAGCAGCAAAAAAGCCAACGTGGATCGATAACAAGGCAGCAACAGCATAAGCATCTGGAAGAGAATTAGTTGGATTGTTTTGTATAGTTGTATTGAATCAATTTTGCATTTAATTTTTCATGTAAGTTAGTTAGAAAATGATTCCATTTTTTCTGTATTTATAGAACCTCCATTGTACATTTATACACGGTTGAATGAATACAGTTTTAGTTTTCACTCAATTCTTCAATATCAGAATTTTGTCATTCCAAAACTAATATGGTATCAGAGCCTGAAATGGAGGAATCAAATACTCCCACAGATGCAAACATTAATCCAAATCGTACTCAAAATCTACAACAAACTGTTGAAAGAAATTCAAGTGTTCTTCCTCATGATCCCACTCAGCCCAGCAGTCCCTACTACATTGGCAGCAATGACGGAGGAGCACTTATGCTGGTTACTCATGTTCTGGACTCCAACAATTATTACTCATGAGCTCGTTCTATGAGGAGGGCATTAAGGATAAAAAAATAAACTAGGATTTATTGATGGAAATGATCCATTTATGGAACATTGGCTTAGGTGTAATGATATAGTCATAACATGGATGCAGAATGCCATGGAGATTGATATCAAGAGCAGCACGATATATGCAGAGACGGCTCACCTCCTTTGGCTGGATCTAAAGTAGCAGTTCTCTCAACAAAATGCTCCACGCATATTTGAAATTAAAAAGGATATTACCACCTTGTTGCAGAACCAAGATTCTGTGAGCATTTACTACTCCAAGCTCAAAATTCTCTTGGATGAGCTATTGAATTACAAGAGCATTCCCAACTGTACTTGTGGAGGTTTGAAAACAGTGATTCAAAACCAGCAAAGGGACTGGGTCATGAAATTTCTAATGGGGCTGAACAAGACTTACAGAGAGATTAAGGCTCAGATTCTGTTGATTAAGCAATTTCCTAGCTTGAATGAGGTGTACTCTTTGATCCAACAAGAAGAGAAGGGAAGGGAAATATCTAATCCAAATCCTGCTAACTCGGATCCTATGGTTTTTCTAACCAAGAGAAACTTCAGAGAAGGAAGAAACCAGAGCTTCTCATCACAGAAAATAGACAGATATTATTGCACTCACTACAAGGTTGCAGATCACTCTCTTGATAGATGCTTCAAGGCAAATCCAAACAGATCACTATGCTCTTACTGCCAAATGTCAGGACATTCAGTGGATAAATGCTACAAGCTTCATGGATTTCCACCGGAGCACAAGTTCACTGACAAAGCAAAATCTACTGTCAACATGGTTTATGCAAGTGCAACACCTAATCAGAAGGTAGTGAAGGACAAGGGTCAAGTATCATTGAGTCAGGAGCAGTAATCTCAGCTAATGGCACTCCTCAAACCAACAACAAACTCTCAACAGCTAGCTTCTTCATCCAACAGTACCCAAACACTTGTTAATTCTTCCCCATAAGATGAGTTCAATCATAAATTATCCGGTATACCACTAAGTTTAACTGCATTTCATCACAATCATGGAAACTTTTTCGAAACACCATGGATTCTAGACACTAGAGCAACAGATCGCATGATCTGTTCTACCTCTTTCTTTACATCCATTCAAGCTAAAGTAGCTTATTCTATAGCTTTGCCAAACGAAGAAAATGTTCCAGTCACACATGTGGGGACTGTCAAGATCTCTGACTCCATAATTTTGCATAATGTGCTTTGCATTCCTAGCTTCACTTTTAATTTGATTTCAGCAAAGAAACTAGCTCAATCTCTAAGTTGTTGCCTTGTTTTCTTTTTTAATTACTGTTATATTCAGGACCTTTTGACTTGGAGAATAATTGGAATGGATGAGGTGAAAGATGGATTGTATCACATGGTGAGGAAATCAGTTTCTTCTTCAGTTTGTTAGAAGTCCTCAACTAGTTTAAATACATGTACTGTTCCTCTGCGTCTATTACTAAAAACCATAAGTAATATGATCTATGGCACTACAGATTTGGCCATTCTTCATATTCTAACTTTAGCCCTGATGGAAATATTCATATTCATGCATCATCTAGTATCAGTCAATGTCCTATTTGTCCATTAGTAAAACAACATAAACTACCATTTGGTATTAGTCATCACAGGACATGAGAATGTTTTGAGTCCATCCACTGTGACATTTGGGGACCTTGTAATGAAATCAGCAGGGATAGTTCTATGCATTTTCTTTCTATTGTTGATGATTTAGTAGATGCACATGGATCTATATGCTAAGTTTTAAATCTGAAGCTACCACGGCCTTACAAAACTTTTGTACAATGGTTGAAACTCAATTTAAAGCAAAATCAAAACCATCAGACAATGGTGGAGAATTTAACATGACAGATTTTTACTTAAAAAGAGGCATAATGCATCAAACAACATGTGTTGAGACACCGGAACAAAATGCTGAAGTGGAAAGAACACATCTTGAATGTGGCAAGGGCTTTAAGGTTTCAAAGTGGCCTTCCCTTAAAATATTGGAGTGATTTCGTATTGACAGCCGTATATCTCATAAGTAGAACACCAACATCTATCCTAGATCACAAAAGTCTCTTTGAAATTTTATTTCTGATCAAGCCAAACTATAGTTACTTAAAAATCTTTGGGTGCCTAGCTTTTGCCACTACTCTTGTCAGTGGAAGACACAAGTTTGATCCTAGGTCTAAGGAATCTATTTTCATTGGGTATCCCTTTGGAGTAAAAGGGTACAAGTTACTGGATTTAAGAACCAAGAAATTTTTTATATCGAGAAATGTAATTTTCCATGAGAATATCTTTCCATTTAAAAACATCAAATCCAACAACTCTACTCCCCAACTAATTTCAGCCATCTAAGCTTCACACAAAATCCTATTATCTCTAATGATCCTATAATCTCTGCTTTTGATAATGTTCAGCATGCTGAGCATAACACTCCAAACTATCCACCATATACAGAATCTTCCAACCTTCATGAATACACCAATAATGACATTCTTGAGCCTATCACTGATACTTTGGAATCAAACCCTCCTATTATAACTCACCTACCCGGCAGGTCCAACATAATTCGCAAGACTCTTCCTCACTTGGAAGACTTCATGTGTAAACATGCCTCTTCACCTCTCCCAGTTCAGAAGCTCAACAACAAAAAGGAAGAGGGTATGACAGGTAGTAATTTTCCTCTTAATGATAGCATTTCCTATGACAAGTTATCCACACCTCACCGTGTTTTTGCACCTTCAATAACCAATCATTCTGAGCCTAAAACTTACCAAGAAGCCATTGCTTCTCCTGAATGGCGTGCTGCCATGAAAGCTAAGATTGAGGCCCTTGAACTCAATGATACTTGGGTATTGAACAATCTACCATTTGATAAAGAGGCCATAGGATGTAAATGGGTATATAAGGTGAAGTTTAATGCTAATGACAGTGTTGAAAGATACAATGCACGTCTAGTGGCAAAGGGATACACTCAACAAAAGGGACTTGACTATCACGAAAAGTTTTCCCCTGTGTCAAATTTAATCACCATTAGAACCTTACTGGCAGTGGCAGCAATCAAGGGATGGAGTTTGCACCAATTTGATGTAAATAATGCATTTTTACATGGTAACTTAGATGAAGACGTTTACATGGAATTGCCTCCTCGTTATCTCAATATCAGTGGGAATAAAGTATGCAAGTTATTCAAGAGTTTGTATGAATTAAAGCAAGCTTCGCGCTAATGGTATTCTAAGCTTTTCAGCTTCATTATTGAACAAGGATATACCCAATCAAAGGCATATTATAGTCTATTTACTAGGCTAGCTGGTAGTACTTTCACTGCAATTCTAGTGTATGCGGATGATAAAATAGGGACAGGTAATTGTATTGACTCCATCAATAATCTCAAAGTCTCTCTCAATGAGAAGTTCAAAATCAAAGATCTAGGAAAATTGAAATATTTTTTAGGCATTTGAGGTAGCAAGGCCTAAGGATGGAATTCACATATGCCAGAGGAAATATGCCTTGGATATCCTGGCAGATTCCGGCACCATTGGTTCAGCCCCTGCTAGGATTCATCTTGATGGGAATATGAAACTCAACAAAGATGAAGGGGAACTATTGCCTGATCCATCACTTTACAGAAGATTAGTATTAAGGTTATTATACTTGACCATCACCAGGTCTGACCTTGCATATTCAGTTCAGTTGTTAAGTCAATTTATGGGAAGTCCTAGAATCCCACATTTACATGCTACTCATAAGGTATTAAGGTACATCAAAAGAGCACTTGGACAAAGATTACTCTATCATACAAAATCAAGGTTGCAACTAGAGGGTTACTGTGATTCAGATTGGGGAGCATGTATGGACCCCAGGAGATCAGTAACTGGTTATTGTGTATTCATTGGGGGAAGCCTTAATATCATGGAAATCAAATAAGCAACATGTGGTATCTAGATCTTCAATAGAAGCGGAATATAGAGTAATGGCGAACCTCTGTTGGGAACTTACTTGGCTTGGATATTTACTAAAGGACTTAAACATTGTACATATTCAACCAGCTATCTTGAATTGTGACAATAAAGCTGCCAATCACATAGCTACAAATCCAGTGTTCCATGAAAGAACAAAACACATTGAACTTGATTGCCATTTGGTTCAAGACAAGATACAAGATGGTAGTATAATCACTCAACATGTTCCCAATACATCACAAATTGTAGATATTTTAACTAAGTTTTTAAACTCTCAAAGCTTTTACTCTTGCTTATCCAAGATGGGAGTGATAAACATCTACTCTCCATCTTGCGGGGGGCTATTGAAACTGCCAAATATATATCAGCTGGATCAGCTGGAACACAATCAGCAGCAAGAAGGCCAACGTGGATCGATAACAAGGCAGCAACAGCATAAGCATCTAGGAGAGAATTAGTTGGATTGTTTTGTATAGTTGTATTGAATCAGTTTTGCATTTAATTTTTCATGTAAGTTAGTTAGAAAATGATTCCAATTTTTCGGTATTTATAGAACCTTCATTGTACATTTATACACGGTTGAATGAATACATTTTTAGTTTTCCCTCAATTCTTCAATATCAGAATTTTGTCATTCCAAAACTGATATATCTTGTTATGTTGGGATTACTTCTTTATTCATTAAATTTTACTTATATTTTATTTTTTCTCTCAAATGTATAATTTTGCAGCAGTTAGGGGCGGACCCAGCACCTAGCCTGCCCCCGCGGTCGCCCATGCTGAATCTGCTGGAAGGTTCAGGTAAGTCGCCGCCGTCCGCCAGAGCCGGGAAGAAAGAATTGAAGAAGACAATGTGTTAATTTTTTCTCCCTTTCTTATTGTTTCATTTGTTTGGGCTTTATTTGAAAAAATAAGGCCCAATTAACCCAATCCATGGTATTAGCTTGCAATTGAAAGTCCATTAGCCACAACAAAACCAAATCCATTCCAATTCCAACATTTTGGTCTGGCAGAGGAGGGAGACGAGGGTAAAATTCCACTGCGGACGAAGTCACAAGTGCGGTCCTGTGGCTGTGAGACTGTGACGCCGCCGAGATAGGTGGACGGTGGAGCAATAGCTGGAGCCTGGAGCTTCGTCCGCAGACTGCAATCTGTCTGCCTGTACAGGTATTAGCTCAAAAATCTCGCCCCTTGAAAATTTGAAATCAATA
>CAIGRT010009879.1:0-12891 GCA_903798405.1 Fraxinus platypoda
TTTAATTTAATGGGGCTCAAACGGGCTTATAGTCTAATTCAATTCAACTCAATTTCGAGGAAACTATAGAAAGTTTGATACAGATTTGTTCTGATTGTGAGTCGAATATGATAATTGCAAAATGGTTCTACCTAAGTTCAACCACGTGCAATCCATTTAGAATTTCGACCTCGTTATCATTTGTTCCATTAATTTCTATATTATTGTTCTCGAAAAGGGCCTCCATTCAATTTTGCATGATCGACACGAAATCTTCCAAGACATAGAGAGAGAGAGAGAGAGAGAGAGAGAGAGAGAGAGAGAGAGAGACCGATCTTATGACATGCTAAACTCGAAGTAACATATCTTCGTATAAAACTTGTCCCGCGACTTTGTAGTAATAGAAAAGACTAGTCTATTGTAAACTAAGTCCGGTTAATTAAAATATTTTAATATATAAATTATTGGCTAATATAATCAATAACTTAATAATATATTGAACTACGTCACATAAATAAAGATATTTTCGATAGGGCAAAAATATCTCGCAGTACATTTATCGATCCAACAAGGGATTTCTTATGCGGTGTGCTACCTCAAGTATATAATATGAAAAAGTCACTTTTACTAAAGTATTTGCTTTTTGAGAAGTGGGGAAATATTCTTAAAGTTAGAATTATTGGACTTTTACCTAACTTCTTTGAGTGGAATGTGTATGATGTAATTGTAAACAAAACAACTTCATAAAAAATTCAACATGTTTAAAAGAAAAAGGTTAAACCTCACTACTACGTAAAATCGTGCTCAAACGCAACGTTTATTTCATTGACTTTTGTTTCAAACAAAATAGAGGAAAATCGTATTATGATAGACAACGTGTAAAACTTAGTCAACCAAAAGAAATAAGACAATAATTTGTTCATATGTTGGCCAAGTGTCCGTGCCTCCTAGTTTGTAGTCCAAACTAAAAGATCGCTTTTAAAAAAAATAAAATTAAAATCACTTCTCAAACAATAAAAATCACACAATGGTTGAATCAAATCAAAATAAGTAAAAAAAAAAAAAAACCATTTTTAAAAATCAAAATTGGTGAAACTACTTTCTTTTTATAGTATTATTTTTATAAAATAAATATAAATGTAACAATTTGTTCAATAAAGTGGACTACCTATTAAAATAATATTAATAAATATAAAAAAGTAAAATCTTGTACATCACATTATTCTGTCTTACCTAAAGTTGTCAATGGATTTGATTTTGATCTAAATTCGATGAAATTTTTGGGAGATGAATTTAGGGTTTCAGTCCGATAACTCGATCAAAATTCGATAATCCGTTAACTAAATGTATCAAATATGGATATGGTTCAATCCGATCCGATTTGTTATAAATAATTGAGTCGGTAAAATATTTTTATGGCGTGTTATTTGTCACTAAAATAAATAAATTTAGAATAAAAAAGTCATCAAATTCAAAACATAAAAATTTTGAAAAAAATTATAATTATTAAACCCGTTTAAAAATTGCAAAAATTGGAAAAAAATAAAATTGATTCCAACATTATTTTTTCCTAATTTTTTTTTATTTCAGATCGGATTATCGGATCAGATATCTGATAACAGAACAAATCAAATATGAATTAAAAAATCAAATATCCGTTGGATTATTGAATTAGATCGAATCGGATAATTATTCTTATCGGATCGGATATAAGCAGTTCAGTCCATATTCGATCCATTTATAGCTTTAGTCTTATCAAAAGCTTGTTTGAGCCCCCATCTTTTTTGAGAATGCATTTTAGAATAGTAAATTGATGAAAAATGTATGGTTAAAAAATAATAAATTTTTTTAAATTTGTGTATAATATTATTTTGTTAAAAATGTGTCGTTGAAAAGAAAATAGAGGAAAATGTAGAAATAATAGGATCAAACAAGGACCTAATATTAAGTACTAAATATTCTAAACCTACTTTATTTCCTATAATATGTGATGTAAGTTGATAATCATTGTAAAAGTCAAATATCTTAGGACAACAATAGATAGAAATATACAAAAACGACAAAAGAAAAGAGGTACATTTAAAAAAGGGTATTACTATGAAAAAGAGATTTATTGTCAGTATGAAATTTGCATGAAAATAAAATAAATTTTAAGCAATTTAATTGCTTAGAAATTATTTGTATGAAAATTATTAATTAAATGTGTTTGATTAATTTAATTTTTAATCTAGAAAATATTATATTTATCTATTTTTTATTGGTGGATAGATGAAATATATGAGATAAATGAAAGAGAGAAAGAGATAGTGAATTATCTGGAAAATAAAAATCACATCTTTCTAAAGAAAATATTTTTCGTGGAAAAAATTGTCAATCAAACAACAAAAAGATAGGAAATCAGGTGAAACAAACACATTTTTCATGAAAAATATTGACAATCAACCGCATCCTTAAATTCTTTATTTAGACTCTACTTAATTTTATAATCAAAATTGTCTTCTTTTTAAAATTATATAATATTTATTGTTATATATAATCTCTTGATAATTCGTCTTTTAACCAAGTTGAAAGAAACGTATAAACTTGTGATAAACGTTCTCTAGCTCAGCTGGCAAACTTGATAACCTAAACTAGCTAAATGAGTTGACATGAAGTTTATTTGCATACATACATAGAGCTTGTTTGGTAGAGATTAAAATCGGATTAAAATTGAAAAATTAGTTGTTATTGTTGACTTTTATTAGACGAGTGAGACCCGATAACAACTATATTTTCAATTTTAATTGAATTTTAAGCTTAGTCAAACATGCTCTTACAATGGTTCCATGCATTTTAAAAAGCATACTTCATCCATCCCATTTATATATGCTGACTTTTCATATTTTCTTGTCCCAATTATATAATCTTGTTTCTTTATTCATGAGAATATTTTGTTTTGTTCGTTTACTAGTATATTCTTTATTTAATTTGTTTAGTTATAACTAATTCACTAATGGTTGTTGATAATTAAATAATGGTAAACCAAGAAAGTTTTTGGCAAAAACTACTTTTTCAATAATATTAAATAAAATTTCTTAATCCGTGTGAAAAAACAAAACAAACCTATATAAATGAGACAGATGGAGTATTTGACATCCCTCGTGCATTAATAGCAACATGGTAACATACATCGAAAGTTCGTATTTTCAGTATTACAGAAGAAATCCCACCAAACAAAAGATAGACAAGTTCGCTATCCGAAAATGGCTCCGTGTGTCGTTGACCTAAAGACGCACAATCGAAAACTTTGCAATTCCCACACACTATTTAACTAACAATAAATTTGACATATTTTGCTATCAAATTCTACCTCTATTTTATCATAATAAAACATTGATTTCTTCCCTCTTAATTTGGCAAGTCATTGGCAACTTTCCTAACAGCATATAGTAGCTAATATCCTGACCTTATAAGAAGAATGATGCTACGTAGATAGGATAGACGACTACTTGGATATGTATAGTGTAAGTATCGATGCAGTGAGGAGAGCCCTTGATTTCTTCAATTGATCTTAATCTTTTGACTTGCGCAAACAAAATCTAATAAAAAGTTACTATTCTTTTTTATCCTGTTCGAGTGCTATTTGTGTAATTTTCCCACGATTTTGTATTGAAAATAGAGAAGGTGGAATCAGACATGGCCCACTTTTGTCTATTTCTTTTCTTAAACCCCCAAATTTCGGCTTAATTATTGCTAAATCTATAATTATTAATTATGGACCAAATAAATATATTCCTAATATATCCAGCCTTCCATTTCTCAATAAAAGTAATGTTATTTAGGCTCACTAGAGTCGCAACCACAGTTTAGATGACGCTGATGTGACATTAAATAATAAATAAAATTAAATAATTCATTTAATTTCACATAGGGATAACAAAAAATTCGTTCAACTCGAAACATGTGGGGCCCGCCCTTCCTAATCGGGTAAACGGGGCGAGGATCATTGCCCCGAAGCGGGTACGGGACAGGTATGAGAATCATAGTCCCGCGCCTGCTACCCGTCCAATTTAAAGTTAATTTTAAATTTAAGTTTGTTATCAAACAAAAATAATAAATTTATCATATTTTTAAAGAGAACATAAGTTGTTTTTAACAAATTAATAAATAAAGTAATAATATTTACTAACTAAAGACATGAAAAAATAAAAGCAAAAAATAAAATAAATAAAAAGAAAAAATAAGTGGGGCGATAAATGGNTTATCAAACAAAAATAATAAATTTATCATATTTTTAAAGATAATATAAGTTGTTTCTAACAAATAGGTAAAGAAGTAATAATATTTACTAACTAAAGACATAAAAAAATAAAATAAAATAAAAAAATAAAATAAAAAGAAAAAATAAATGGGACGATAAATGAGGTAGGGGACCTGCCCAGCCCTGCCTCTATCCCGCCCCGAACCCGTCCCGTCCCGTCCCGCTTTAAACGGGTACGCAGATGGGGTAAGGTAACAAAAATACACGATGGGACGAGGGGGCGGGAATGATAGATCTGTCTCATACCCGCTCTATTGCCATCCCTAATTTCACATTTCATTTAGGGTGTGTTTGTCTCCAATTATTGGGAGAAAAATAGAGTAATGAATAATATTTTTTGGAGAATGTGTGGTCGAAATTTAAAATAACTTTATTGATTTGTGTGTAGAATATTTTATTGGGTGAATGTGTGATGAATAATCTTACTGTAGCAAACAATTTTTTAAAATAATGATAAACAAACAGGGATTTAGTCAATCATCTAACGTTATCTAATTTGACGTTACAATTCTGATGGGACTACATAGCATTATTCTAAAAATAAAGATACACGTATGTGACTCGTGTCATTGTATGTGAAGCACAACTCTTCACATAAATATGCAGTCAAATCCAGCGGTGAATAGTTCGAGAGTTTAAAAATATCTTGTTGACAATTTAATTCAATCAAATTAAGTTTTAATTGATTTCTTACTATTTCAGTAAAGATATTGCACGAAATAATATCTCGATTCCAAATTTCAACATGAATGAGAACTCAATTCCTCGTCTTTTCACTCCCACGACGACTTTAAGAATGATGCTTGAAAATGAGATATTTTTATTATTATTTATTTTATTTTATTTTTATTTAATCTAATTTTGTTAGAGATGTAAATAATTTGACTACGTGGTCTCGAAATTCGAGGAGTCAAGTTGGAATCTCTAAAGAGTGACATTTATATTTATGACCTCGAAATCCATTCAAATCTATTAAAATCCTTTGAAATCATTTCTTAACGATAGATCTATTAAAATTTATTTGAAGTTTCAAAATTTCAATTTGTTGTGTGGAGAAGATCTAATGAATTCATAAAGCAATGGTTAATTTTGTCAACTTTATAAATAGATAGAATTGAGTAATTAAAATGTGAATAGTATTTGTGAGTTCATCGGAACGTGTAATCGAAGATGAAGTTTGACAATTTATCAATAACTTACAAATTTACCCAAACAGAGCATAAAGAATTCCTTTGCATTCATATTGGTGATTCGACAACTCGACCCTTGTCACACTCTTGATGATGCGATACAAATTATGCAAGTTGTCTATCTTTCTATGGTCGAGAAAGGTACATATTTAACGAATCCTATTCATACTCTTTAGCGAATTACGGTTTCAACAAGTTCATGCATACTATTCTCAACATATTATACGAATAATTTATTTATCTGTCGTTCTTAAGAGTTTTCGTATCAAACCAAACATGCCCTCTACTAACTTTAAAACAATCAGAAAATAATGTTCAATAGCAAATTATGGAAAATATAGTAGTAATGATAAGTTTGGACGAAAATTATATTTTTAGTAAATTTTAATAAAAGTTCATAAATTTTATGATTGAAAAGTTGTGATTTCGTTAAAATTAAGCTGATTTCACTATTATACAAAGTTAAAAAAAATATATATATATCAAAGCAAAACAGTCAAAATTCAGTGGGACCCACACGCATATGCCAACTGTACTCATTTCCCTCTTCTTCACACGCCAAAATTCACCGTCTTCTTTTATGGCAAAAACACACACTACACGCAGCAGCAACAGTACTTTCCAAGATTCCAACCCTTTCTCCTCCATTTTCGCCGTTTCATCTGCTCTCAAAGAACCCTTTTTCTCCCACCCACCCCACTCCCGCCCCTTTTTCTTTCCTTGCTCTAAAAACCCAAATTATCTTTCCCCTTGCATAAAATATTCACCCTAGTCAGAAGAGCAATATTTCTCTGGGTTCTTTGTTCTGTTCTGTCATTTTCTTTTCTTTTTTCTTTTCTTGTTTTTCCTTCTCTATATGTTAGTTGTGTCAAAAATCCGCCGTCTGAATTGAAGGAAATCGACATGGGTTCTTTTTCTATGGTGTCAAGATTAATTTTGTTGGCCTTTTTTTCGTTCTTGGTCACTACTGGGAACTCCCAATCTGGCGATGCTGCAGTTATGCAAGACTTGAAGAAGAGCATAAACGCGCCTAGTTCACTCGATTGGACTGACCCGGATCCCTGCAAATGGATGAAAGTGCAGTGCTCTAAAAATGATAACCGGGTCATCCGGATCCAAATTGGGCGTCAGGGTCTTAAAGGGTCTCTTCCACCTAACCTCAGTAATCTCACTTCTTTACAGTATTTCGAAGTTCAGTTTAATGAACTCACTGGGTCACTTCCGAGTCTCGCCGGTTTGTCGTCGCTCCAGTCCCTTCTGCTCAACAACAACAGTTTCACCTTCATACCACCGGATTTCTTCAACGGTATGACATCATTACAGCAAGTTTACTTGGATTATAACCCCTTTTCATCCTGGGCCATTCCGGATAGTCTTAAGAGTGCTTCAACTTTGCAAACGTTTTCAGCAACTTCTGCAAATATTTCTGGGCCATTGCCTGATTTTTTTGGGGGCGGTACATTTTCGAGCCTAGTAAATTTACATTTAGCCTTCAATTATCTCGAAGGCCCTTTACCGTCCACATTGTCTGGCTCATCCATACAGTCTTTATGGTTCAATGGTCAGAAAAGTAATTCAAGATTGAATGGTTCTATCGCTGTTTTACAAAACATGACGCAATTGACTCAGGTTTGGTTGCACGGAAATTCATTCTCAGGGCCCTTACCGGACTTTTCAGGCTTAACCCAGTTGCAAAATTTGAGTTTAAGGGATAATAGTTTGACAGGCCCGGTGCCAACATCTTTGCTTGGACTGAAATCACTGATGGTGGTGAATTTAACTAACAATTTGTTGCAAGGGCCAACCCCGAAATTTAGCAATTCAGTGCAGGTGGATATGACGGAGCAAACTAATAGTTTCTGTTTATCTGCTCCTGGAGTTGAATGTGATTCCCGTGTTAATATTTTGCTTTCCGTGGCCCGGGATGTGGGGTATCCTAGAACATTTGCTGAGAACTGGAAAGGGAATAGTCCATGTGCATGGATAGGGATCACTTGTAACGATGAGAACATTACTGTGGTCAATTTTCAAAGAATGAGTCTCAATGGGACTATTTCCCCTAATTTTTCGGAGATCACATCACTGCAGAAGTTGCTTTTGGCTAATAATAACTTGACTGGAACTATTCCAAATGAGCTAACCAGCTTGCCTAATCTTAATGAGTTGGACGTTTCGAATAATCAGATTTATGGGAAAATTCCAAAGTTTCGGAGTAATGTACTTGTGAAGACTACTGGAAATGTTGATATTGGGACGGATGCTCCACCTACAAATTCCCCTGGTGGGAAGCCTTCTGGGAATTCACCTGGATCGTCTTCTGGGGGTGGTAGAGGAGCAGAGGGTGCTGGAGAAAAGAAATCATCCAATGGAGTGCTGGTGGGATCAGTGATTGGTGGTGTTTGTGCACTTGTCTTTGCTGGGGCTTTAGTTTTCTGTTTCTACAGAACTAAACGCAAGCGTTCTGGTAGAGTACAGTCTCCTCATGCCCTGGTTTTACATCCTCGTCACTCAGGGTCAGAAGATGCTGTCAAGATTACTGTTGCTGGTTCAAGCATTAACAGTGGGACAAGCGAGCCTTATAGTCATGGAAGCAGTGGTCCAAGTGATATTCATATTATTGAGGCCGGTAATATGATTATCTCCATTCAGTTGCTGAAAGAAGTGACGAATAATTTCAGCGAAGAAAATATACTGGGAAGAGGTGGATTTGGAACTGTCTATAAAGGGGAGTTGCCTGACGCGACTAAGATAGCGGTTAAGCGGATGGAATCTGGAGTGATGAGTGAAAAGGGTTTGGACGAGTTCAAGTCTGAGATTGCTGTTCTTACGAAAGTTCGACATAGGCATTTAGTTGCACTTTTAGGATACGGCTTAGATAAAACTGAGAGGCTCCTTGTCTACGAATACATGCCTCAGGGGACACTCAGTAGGTATTTATTTAATTGGAAGGAAGAAGGTTTGAAACCACTAGAATGGACCAAAAGGTTAACCATTGCTTTGGATGTGGCCAGAGGTGTTGAGTATCTACATGGTTTAGCGCAACAAAGTTTTATTCATAGGGATCTGAAACCATCCAACATACTCCTGGGAGACGATATGAGGGCTAAAGTTGCAGATTTTGGACTTGTTCGTCTTGCTCCGGATGGGAAAGCCTCACTTGTTACTAGATTAGCTGGAACCTTTGGTTATCTTGCACCAGAATATGCAGGTATAAGTTTCTTGCTCTTAAATTACCTTGGTTTATTTGTTTATCATTGTATGATGCAATCCAATTAGTAATTGATTAAACTTCTCGCGATTGTTTCTATCTAGATTTGCAAGTTTGGTTACTGTAGCTTGTCATGTATATGATAATTCAATCTTGGGTTGGTATTCGCTGCATTTGCTTGAGATTTGTTGAGTTGAAATGCTGTGTGCTTACATCGAGTTCGTCCCTTGATACACATTTAGATCTCTTGTGCCCTTTGTTATGTGATGTAAATGTGATATTGCTGCTTTCAAGTTCTCTGTTTCTTTATGTAATATGAAATCGAGACATATTAGGATTATTCTAAATGTACATAATCCTTTACACAATCTTTTACATCTCTCTCACATGGGAGGGGGGCCCACACACAATAAAATATTTGTGGGCCCCCCTCCATGTGAGAGGGGTGTAAAGGATTGTGTAAACCATGGAGTGTACATGTAGCACAATCCTTAAAAAAATGACCAATTTTTAAAAGAGTAAAATAGTAATTTTACAATTTTGATATAAAATACATTAATAATAATAAAATTATGCTAAATGTACATAATCCTTTACACAATCCTTTACACCTCTCTCACATGGAGGGGGGCCCACACACAATAAAATATTCGTGGGCCCCCCTCCATGTGAGAGGGGTGTAAAGGATTGTGTAAACCATGGAGTGTACATGTAGCACAATCCTTAAATTAGTTGCATTGTCAATGTTGTATATTTTCCCTGTATGACAGTTATGTAGCGTCTTTTAAGGATAGAAAATTTAACTTTTGCAAATATTTTTGTCTATTTTGTATGTATATTTTTACATTCTTAAGAATAATTTATTCTTGTTTTTGGACAGTGACGGGCCGAGTGACTACTAAGATTGACGTCTTCGGCTTTGGTGTGATTCTAATGGAGATGATCACCGGAAGAAAAGCTTTAGATGAAAACCTTCCGGACGATAGACAACATCTCGTCCCATGGTTTCGAAGGGCGCTCCTCGACAAGGACCAGTTCCGCAAAGCCATTGACCCAACACTTGATCTGGATGAAGAAACTCTTGCTAGTATCAACACCGTTGCTGAGCTGGCGGGTCACTGCTGTGCTCGGGAGCCTAATCAGAGACCCGACATGGGTCATGCCGTCAATGTGCTTTCGTCGCTTGCTGAGCTCTGGAAACCAACGGAACCTACTGATCCAGACGATATATATGGAATTGATTATGATATGACATTACCTCAAGTAGTCAAGAAATGGCAGGCTTTGGAGGGAATGAGTGGAATGGATGGTTCGTCCTCTTACCTTGGTAGCACTGATAACACTCATTCAAGTATACCCACTCGGCCATCGGGGTTCGCAGATTCTTTTACATCTGCAGATGGTCGATGAGATTATGATTAGCTGAAATTGAGCAAAAATTTGATGTAGAGATTTGGTTGTTAATTCCTCCGTTTCATCTTTGGATTTTCCTCCCTCTTATCTTGCCTTGTGATCTTTGATTTTAGTACTTTGTTGGAGATGTTTTATTGTAATATACCAGAATTTAATCCCTGCTTTTTTCTTCTTAGGCAATTTTGAAACACACATATTAAGGAGTTTTTATTTTTTGTTACTGGATGCTCTTCCCCTAGTTGATATTTTTTCTTGCAGTTTTTCGAAAACTGAACAGATTTGGCTTTTGACTCGACCAAAAAAACTAAGGCTCTGTTTGATAACCAAGATTTTTCTTGGAAGTCGGAAATTTTTTTCCATTTTCCACGTTTTGCACCGTTTGATAGCATAAATTTTACCCGGAAAATGTTTTCCACCCTCATCTCTCACGCGTCCATTTTCCCACTTTTTAAGGAATTGGTTTTCTTGTTGTTTTGGTGGTTTTTGTGTTTTTCAGTTTTTTTTTTTTTTTTATTTACAATTGGAAAAATTTCTATCAACAATGGTAAAAACATTTTTCCCTTTAATGGATAATTTTCATGCAAAACAAAGTCAAACGAATAGTATTCGGTATGGTAATTTTTTTATTTTTATTTTTTTGGCAATTGGAACAAATTCTAGACCCAATGGAAAAAAAATTATCACTTTAATGGACAATTTTGATAAAAAAAACAAAGTCAAACGGACACCAAACTTTTAATATTTTCTAGGTGGAAAATTATATCAATTAAACACAATTAATTACAATTCCCAGTAAAACAATTTCTAGGCAATTCAATTCTCTTTAATTCATTTTCTTTTCACCCATTTTGCACATTTACAATCAAACGAATCCTAAGTACTTGGATAATTTTGGTTGATTGGCCCTATCAACCTAGAACTATGAGCTTGTTTTAAGAGTTTTTGAAAAGTCGAATGTTGCTTCTGAGACTAAAGAGCTACTTTTGAATGTGTATGAATAATCTTGGGAAGTGCGTTGTTTGGTTAGAGGAGATTTTAAAATGTAGCTTTTAAGTAGTATTCATATCAAATGGGGTCCGTGAAGTATGAATTTCATCTAGGTACCATTTTTTATTTAAAAAAAAAATAAAAGAATTATTAAATCTGGTTAGTGCCATACATGATGCTAGTAGAGGCCAATGTGTCACGTAATTGCTAAAATGGGGTCGTCATTTCGTTTGTCATCTATGTATTATAGTGAGTTAAGTCAACTAAAAGTAATAATCAAATCCATAAAATAAGCAATTAATTAGTGTGACATATACAGCTCATGCGCACCCTATAAATGTCTGATTTCATTACAGAATTGGCACGTAGCGTTTATAATAATGTATTATTAATTAATTATGAGTTGATGGGACAAATGTATGATAACGATTGGTTGTGGATATGCTTGCCAGCTTGAGCCCCCCATATGTTCGATAAATTGACTGCAAGTTGGTGTGGGCATTTAGTGCCAATTATGTGGTTTTTTTGGTTCCATTTACTTTGAACTTGGCATGCATTAGTGTATTTTTTAAGCTATCTCTTGGGATATTTGGAAGTCAAAAGATTTCGACTTATTTATGCTTAGAATAATAGAATAGATGCTAAAATTGTGATTTAGTTTCGTTCTTATAATATGATATGAGTTGAGACCGGAAAAAGTTCTTTAAAGTTGAAATCGAAAGATACACGTCTCTCGTTTATTGGAGATACTACTTGTTTTTAGGGTGTGTTTGATAGAGATTAAAATCGAATTAAAATTGAAAAATTAGTCGTTATTGTTGATTTTTATTAGACGAGTGAGACCCAATAACGTTTATATTTTTAATTTTAATTGGAAAAATTCAAAACGGTTTGTACGAGTTACTAAGACTTTAACTAGGAAAGGTGACGATGGAGAAAAGAAAAATTGAATATAAGAGAAATGTCACAAAATTATTTAGGGTCTGTTTGATATAATTTTTAAGAAGTCAAAAGCTAATTTTGACCAGTTTTGTTAGTTTTATAAAACGAGTCTTCTAGTTAGAAGTATTTTTAAAGGAACCTAATCAAATGTAATTTCATCTAAAAGTTCTTTCGGAGGAAAAACACTCTTTTAGAAATTAGTTTTTAAACACTAATTAAGATAACTTTCTCAAAAAAAAATTACAATAAGCAAAGCAAAAGCAAAGATACTACCAAACGGTCCCTTAGTGATATATGCAATTGGGGTACTTACAAAAATACCCTTAAAATTAGGGATGTTTTGAAAAATCATATGAAAAGCTCTTAGGAAGTAAAAAATGCTATGTAAAATGAAAAAGTGACACAATGTCATTTTTTTAATATAAAAATTGTCACATTTTTACTTTTTTTAAAAATGTGACACAAACTCAGAAAAAAGTGACAAAACTAAAAAAAAAAGTGACAAGTACCAAAATAGCATCATCCATTTGTGCAGTAATCATGTTCTTAAAATAATCACCACGTTCAGGCCAATCCATATGCTGATTATGTTAGGAAAATATAACATATTATTTCATTTTAAAAACTAAAAAAAGTGACAAAATTCAAAAAAGTAACAAATTTTAAACAGTGACGAATTCAAAAAAGTGGTACAAATTATAAGAAGTTATACAGATTAAAAAAGTGACACACTTAAAAAGTGACTAAATTCAAAAAAAAGTGACAAACTCAAAAAAGTGACGAAAATTTAAAAAAAAAAAAAGTGACAATCTTTTGACGAAATTCACGAGCTTCCTCCTTCTGTAATAATTGGAGTCGAATTTTTCCTTGCA
>CAIGRT010009916.1:0-12777 GCA_903798405.1 Fraxinus platypoda
GTAATTGAAGAAATCCCCAAAAGACAACCCAAAAAAACCCAAAAAATCCTAGCCGGCTCGGCCCGCTAAGGCTCGGGCCGAGCCTCATTTTTTTTGGTCGGGCTCGACTCGGCTCAGGTAAAAAAAAGCTCGGTCCAAAAAAGCTCGGGCTCAGCTCGGCTCGACTCGTTGCCACTGCTAGTTAAAAGTATTCATGTGAATTGAACATATTTTTTTTCAATTGCTTAATAATCATAGGTAATAACCCCATTTACGACGACAAGATGTCCATAGCAAAAAAGTTATACCTTTTTCACAATGAAATTTTTATTTCCTTAAAAACTTTTTTTTTTTTACGATGAAGCTGAATTCACTTCACAAAACCTTATTACTTTATTGTGGATTTAAACTGCCGTCTCAAAAAAATAGTTACAACGGTCATAGCTCATGGTAAGATGAATAAGAAAGAAAATAATTTATATATTTAATTATATTTCAAATACGCGCCAAAAAAATTCGATATTCTAGAAAAAGCAATCTTGTTAAAGTTAGATCCCCTAAGAGACATTTCATGGTGGTCTCTATCAATATCCATGGCCTTCTTGAGTCATAGAAAGTTCCCAAGTGCGTACTGAAATTAATATTAGGTTATCAAATGCTTGACCTTAAGTAATTAGAATAATCAAATGAATTTCCAAATATTAATTGGGTAATCCTAAAAAAGAGACTGGGTTTGATGTAAAACTAAAATTAATTATCTTATGAATGACATCTTTTTGTTTACTTTGTTATACAAATGCACCAATCATGTCGAGATTTTACTTTTTGATTGTTAATGTTGTTGAAGTCAATGCTTTTGAGAAGCTTCTCTTACTAAGAAACTTGTAAACTCGCATAATAAAATAGTTTAAAGATATTGTTCTCACTTGTAATAAGATTTATTTGTCTCAATTATGCTTTTTAGAGCAATCTTCAATGGTGATGTGAAATAATTTAGATCTCAAAATTGATTGAAAATCTCTTCAGTAAAGAGATGCAAAGGAAATGGAAATTGAATTTTCTGGCAAAAAATGTTTACATCTTTTTTACATTGACAATAGGCAAATAGTAGATTTAGATCTTTCCATTGGAGCAAAACTTGAATTGAGATTCATCGGAATATAAATGAGGATGTAAAAGTGGTTTTGAAGAAATCAAACTCACACCCAATTTTACACCACCATTAGAGATGCTCTTAGCTCTAAAAAGATTTGGATTTTGAACTGTGTTTTCAATTTTTTCGTATAACTAATTGTGTGATACCGTTGCATATTTAGCTCATGTAGTTAAAAATCAGATTTTTTATGAATTTTAATAAGAGTTTAAAATTTATTGTTTAAAAATTGAAAAATTTTGTGAGTTCCATGAAATATACAGTTAAAAAGAGTTTTAAAAATAAGGACCAAATGTGAACTTATTGAACCTGTACCCATAACTATATTCAGAGAACCAAGATGAGCAATCAGTACATCTTTGTTTATTTATCTTTCTAGACTTTGCATTTGTATCATACTTTAATAAGAAATAAACTTTCGTTGTATTGTCCACGGTTGAACTCGAATATATCTTGGCCACTAGATGTCATGCTCAAATTTTATGGATGAAATAAACATTTAATGATTATCATTTATCATTTGATCCTATACTTATCATGTGTGATAATACTAGTACCATAAACTTATCAAAAAATACAATCTTGCATTCTCGAACGAAGTATATTAAGATTATACACCACTTTCTACAAGATCATGCACAAAAGGAGATACGGTGTTAGAAGTTGTAAACACTGAAAATCAATTGGCCGACATTCTTACGAAACCTCTAGCACTTGAGAAAATTGGTCAAAGTCTATTATTCTATTTAATGAGAAAATTGTATAGTTACTATTTTGCCCTTTTTAATTTTGTCAAAATTGGTCAAAGTCTATTATTCCTGGTCAACTAACGGTCAAACTAACATAAATCATCCATTTAGACTCCAGGTGCTAATTTTTAAAAGTTTTGGGACTATGGGTGGCACAAAGTGAATGTTAAGGTAAAGTCTGCAAAAAAATGATAGATTTGGGACCGCTGTTGCAATTATCCCTAATAATTATGACTACATGAATAATATTACTCTATATCATATCGACATATCCTAATTAATTTTAAGAGTACAATTTCGTGTATATATGGGGACTTTTTGAAAATTATTTTGTAAACTTTGTTCCCACCCTCAATTCCAATGCTGTCGAATTTTTAAGGAAACATTAGAAGCCCATGTAAACTTTAATTTTTCCGCCATACTTGATGAAATTCCAAATTGCCCATGACACTAGTTAATGTTTATGGGACATCTCCTATCAATTAATTTGACAAATAATCATAACCATTACTTTAAAAAATCATCTAGATTTTAATGAATTTTAATGAAATTCATTAAAATTTAGGTATCTCGATTGAAATTTAATGAAATCCTTTAAATTTAAGCATCCTCAATAACTAGTGGATTTATAAAAATTTCATTAATGGATGGTTTTTTAAAAATATTTGGATCGATTTCAAGCTTAAAAATACGTGTAACCAGATCTCTTGAAATTTCACCATATTTGATGATATTATTATGAAATTTGTAGAAATCTATTCAAATTCATAAAATTTATTAGGATTTATAATCTTTTAAAATATATCAAAATCTTATTTGAGGACATCCCGCAAATTTATTTCTCAAATTCATAAATAGAAAAATGGTTTCCCGTCTCTATTACTTTACTAATGGAGGGTCATGAACTGATGATAGCTAAAATATAGATCATATCACTTTTTTTCTTTTTTTCAAAAATAAATGAATTGAAATGAAATTCCTAAATTGCCAATGAAATTAGTTAATATCTATCCCTTAGAATTGGACGTTCATGAACAAATGATGATAGGAGCATTGAGTTGGTCCTCTACATAAGAAGCCCAATGTCTATTTGTTAAAGGTCCGTTTGGAAATGTTTCTTCTTTACTTCTCGTAAAAAAGTGTTTTGTGAAAGTTACATTTAATCAATTTTTTAAAAGATCTTCTAAACAGACAAGGTATTTTCAGAAAAAAGATTAATAGCAGAAAATTCCCCTAAAAACGTTTCACCACTCTTCATCTTCTTTCACAAAAATAAAAAAACCAAAAAAATAAAAAGAGGTTCTCTTTATACATATGGCTTAATTGGCCACAAGATTACACGCCGCAATACACAGCCTCTTTCCTCCAGTAAGAAGTGAATCTCTTTGACTCATGAATCATCGAAGGCTCCTTCAACAAGACTGCATTTTCCAAAACCCTATTTACAGAACTTACCTTCTCAAACATATGGGCCTTGAAATTGAAAGTGGGTTTTTCTTGGCTTATGCATTTGCTATGTTTTTCTTGTTGTTTGGTTAGAATTGCTGATATGGAAATCGGAGAAAAAAAAGTAAATTTTTTTGTGGGATTTAGGGAAAAGAAAGATATGGGCAATTTGTTCTCCAAAGGACGGGGAATAAGACAAAATACTTGTGCTGATCTGTTTATGGAATTTGTTTGATTCGATGTTGTTATTGGATTCACAAGACTCATTCTTGCAAACAAAAATTATTACATACAAATATAATAATCAGCATCAACACTACACAGTCCACACCCATACAAAAGACAGTGTTAAGAACTGAAACTTGAAACAAATTTGATTACTCACCAGCTATCAACTGTTAATGGCGTGCTTTTATGGACCCAGACGAAAGCCATTCTGAGGGAGTTGGAGAAGAAGTCTGGGACCTCCAGCCCAGTGAATCTCCTCATGGTTGGCATTGAGATACTCGCCGTCAGCAAGCTCAAGCTGCCCATCAGCTACCGTCCTCCCAACTGGGTATATACTGTAATATTGTCTGATTTTGATTCAGGTGTTTGGGATAAAAGCTGTAACAAGGAAGTGGTGGGAAGATATGCTTTCAATTTCCGCTGTTCATTATATGTATGAACAAAAATTGTTTATAGCTCTCACATTTTGAGATTGATGATTGTGACAATAATAATCGTTGAAACTTTGTGAATTCTTTAATTTTCTATGATGTTAGATGGGTTGTTAAGGCAAGATTTTGATTAGTCAATTGCTAGAGAGCTTAATTCCACGATTTTGGGCATTACCTTGTGTTTTGATCGGCGGCGAGTGCGGCAGTATTCCTGGAATTGTACATTCGGTCTGGAGCTGTCTGTGGCGTTCTCAATGTCATCCACAGCCGAGTAAATAAACTGAATAAGTTGAAGCTTAATTCATTGATAATTAATTGATGAGAACACATGAATTTATACAAATATAGGAAGCTTCTAGAATGATAAATAACAGCCTCAGCTAATCCTACTAGCTGGCCAACAAACTAGATTCCATTCCCTAATTCGGAATTCCATGGAGCTGCAACGTGCTGATGTATGTTGCCAAGAACCGTATGCCATGCTTGTTATCAATTCTAACTCTCTCCCTCAAGGTGGAGTGTGTTCAAGCACTCCTAGCTTGTCTCTAAGAAACTGAAATCTTGAGTGTGACATAGGTTTAGTTAGTACATCTGCTGTCTGATCAGAGGAAGGAACATATTGGATTTTTAGCTGGTTATCTAATACTTTATCTCTTACAAAGTGTGCATCGAGTTCTATGTGTTTTGTTCGAGCGTGATAAACAGGATTTGATGCTAGAGCACTTATACTCATGCTATTAGACCAGATAATGGGAATTGTTTTCTGTGGAATCTTTAATTCTTCAAACAAGGACTGAATCCAAGTTACTTCAGTTGCACAATAGGCCAACGTTCTGTATTCAGCTTCAGTACTGGATCGAGCAACCACGTGTTTTTTTTAGAGCACCATGACACCAAGTTTTCTCCAATGTATACACAATATCCAGCAGTGGATCTCCTATCGTTTGGACAAGAAGCCTAGTTTGAGTCTGTTAAGGATGTGATATCAAGACTCTCATTCCTTTGGATGGTCAAACCAAAATGCAGCGTGCCTTGTAGGTATCTGAATACTCTTTTGAGTGCCTTCCAATGAGCGTCTGTAGGTGCTTGAAGGAATTGACTCAGCTTGTTTACAACAAAGGTTAAATCAGGTCTGGTATGGATGAGGTACTGGAGGCCACCTATTGCGCTTCTGTAGAGAGTAGGATCTTTCATTTCCTGTCCTTCAGTTTTGGAAATTGGCCTCTCCACAGCCATAGGTGTGGGGCTAGGTTTCAGATTTTCATAACCAAAGCTTCTCAGCAATTCAATGGCATAACTGGTTTGCTTTAAGCTCAGTCAGTAACATTTCTCTCGACTTCAATTCCCAGAAATTGCTTCAGGTTTCCCAAATCCTTAATGCAAAACTGGTGTTTAGCTTGTCTATAAACTCTTTCATCTGGTGAGTGTTGGTACCTGTGATCACTATATCATATACATAGATTAAGGCAAACAAGATATCAGTTTCATTTGCAAGGAAAAACAGAGAGTTGTCAGCCTTTGACTGTGTGAAGTTCCACTGCAGCAGAGTATGCTTTAGCTTATCGTTTCAGGCTCTAGGTGCCTGTCTCAAACCATAAAGCGCATTTTTGAGTTTGCAGACATAATCAGGGAGCTTTTTATTGACAAAACCCTGTGGTTGGTACATATAGACTGCCTCAGTCAGACTCCCATTCAAGAAGGCATTATTAATGTCTACTTGTCTGATTTCCCAATTCCTTGATACAACAAGAGTTAGAATAATTTTCAGTGTTGCAGCCTTGACTACTGGACTGAAAGTTTCACTAAATTCGACGCCAGGAGTTTGAAGGAAACCTTTAGCCACTAATCTTGCTTTGTGCCTTGAGATCTGTCCATTTGCATCATATTTTAGCTTGAAACCCCACTTATTGCTGATGATCTTCATTCCAGCCTCAGGTGGGATCAAAGTCCATGTTTCATTTTCCATAAGAGCATTATACTCTTGGTGCATAGCTTCCTTCCAGCAACTGCTCCTTAGTGCTTCATCTGCACTGGTTGGCTCAATTGAATCCAGTTTATCCACTATCAAGCTAGCATAAATTTTGGGCTTGAAGATACATGCCTTGCTCCTGGTGACCATTTGATGTCCAATGTTTTGAGGCCAGTTCCTATCTGATAGACTTAAGTCATTTTCCAAGTTCTGTGTCTCAGTAGAAGTTCCTGGTATTTCATTTGCTGTTTCTGTCACCTGGTTTCCTTGATCACAGGGAAACTTACCCAACTCATTTTCCTCAATCCCAACCTTTGGTTCCTCATTGGCAAGTCCTACTGCAGGTGTAGCTTCAGATTGTATTGTAGAAGCTGCAGTTTAGCCTTGAGGCAGGGTGTTATATTTGGGATCAATGAAGGAAAGATAGCATATTCTAGGATCACAGACTTGAGGTTGATTTTGTTTATTTAGAAAGCCTTTCTTGAAAGGAAAATCTAGTTCATTGAAAGTGACATGCCTGGAAATATAGATTCTCCCACTAGGACTCAAACATTTATACCCTTTATGTAAATCGCCATAGCCAAGATAGACGCACTTAAGTGAGTGGAAACTGAATTTATGTCTTTGATAAGGTCTGAGATATGGAAAACAAGCACAGCCAAAGGTTTTGAGTTGGTTAAAATTGAAAGTTTTATTTGACAGGATCTCATAAGGTGGTTTGTGATCTAGAACTGAGGTTGGTAGTCTGTTGATCAGATAGGTGGCAGCCTTGAAGGACTCCCACCAATAGTAGAGTTGCATTTGAGCTTGGGATAGAAGGGTTAATCCAATCTCTATTATGTGTCTATGTTTACGTTCAGCCCTTCCATTTTGAACTGAGGTATAAGGGCAGGACTGTCGAAGTTCAATGCCAGATTCTAAAGCAAGTTTGCTGAAGGTTCTAAACTCCCCACCTCCATCAGATTGAAGGGACTTAATCTTCATGTCAAATTTGTTTTCTACAAGTTTTTTAAACTGAATAAAAATGGACAGTGCTTCAGACTTATGTTTCATAGGATAGATCCATGTAAAACGACTATGATCATCAACGAATATTATATAATATCTGAAGCCTAAGGTTGAGTTTAAGGGTGCTGGACCCCATACATCAGTATGTATAAGTTCCAGGAGTTTTGCAGCATGTGAAGATGAAGTTTAGAGCATGTGATTTTCCAATTTTGCAAGAGTCACAGAAAGAAGAGATTTCATTGTATTTAATAACTTGATTACAGGACTTAAGAACTTGACTCAACACCTGATTTGAAGGGGGTCCTAGCCTTCTATGTCAAAGGTTAAATTCAGACTCTAAAGTTGGTTTGAGTAAAAGCTGATTATTAACACTAGACTTAGTTGTAAGACATTGTAAGTGCAGCTGCAGCTGGTACAATCCATCCTTAAGCGTTCCTTGCAACAGAGCTCTCCTCATTTGAAGATCCTTCACAACACAGTAATTCGAATAAAATTCCATGAATACACTATTGTCACTTGTGAGTTGAGACACACTTACCAGATTCATTTTGATTGAGGGAACATGTAACAGATTATTTAAAGTGAGTGATTTATCACAAAGTGCAGGAAATTTCGCATTCCCAATATGGGCAATATGTAACATATCTCCATTACCTACAAGCAATTTCTCTTTACCTTCATATTTCATCACAGTGTTCAGGTTACCTTTGTCTGTGGTCACATGATTACTAGCCCTAGAGTCAACAAACTATGCTGGATCCTCAAGAACTTGAGGTGATGCTACATAAGCTGATGGTGATGCACTGAAGTTTTGTTGCCCAGTGTTAACTGGTTAGCTTCCCATATATCTTTCATCAAATCTGTTATAGCAGTAGCTTGCAAAGTGGTTGCTTAAGCCACAAATTTGACATGGCCCTCTAGTTTCATTTTGCCGGCCAAATGCAGTTCTTCCTCTTCCTTTTGTTCTTCCCCTATAGCTGGGTAATCTGCTACTGCCAGTTCCTCTAGAACCTCTACTGAAACCTGAACCAGTTCTATGTGCTAGTTGAACACTTGACTGGTTGACATTGAGTGAGGTAAAGTTGTTTCTAACTTGATTTAAATGCTCAAGTCGACTTTCAAAAATCATAAGTACTGAGGATAACTCATGCTAGGAGATTGTTTCCCTGCTGCTTATCTGAACTACTCTGGGAGTATACTCCTCATCTAATCTTGATAAAACTTGTGTGATTAAATCACTTAGATCAATGAGTTTACCAGCAACTTCCAGGTTGTCCGCCATCTGTTTGATGGTGGTTAAATATTGATTCATTGTCATTGTTCCTTTTCTAGTTCTTTGCAATTCACCAGTGAGGAACATCACCCTTGATTTATTCAGTATACCAAAGCTCTCTTCAACAGCCATCCATAGTTTACTTGAGCTCGAACATCCCATAACTTTCATAGCTATTTCTGGGGTCATAGAGGAGTAAAGCCACCCCATAAGGAGTTGGTCAGCTGAGATCCACCTCTTAAACTCTGGATTTAGAGTCATTTCTATTGCTTCACCCTGGCCAACTGTTGTTTGTGTAGCCAAGAACTTCGGTGGGCTTTCTCTTGTCCCCAACAGGTATCCTTCCAGATTGCGCCCTTTGATTATGGGCATAATCTTGTTCTTCCATAGCAGAAAATTGTTTCTATCTAATTTAACCGAAGGTGTTTGAGTGATGTTCATTCCATAGGTTGAAGTGTGGCCAGCAGCAGAGTGAATAGCTGGAGCTGTATTGAACTCTGATGGATTCGACTGGTTGCCTGAGCCGGTGTTAGCCATTTGTTGGCTCTGATACCAAGTAAATAAACTGAATATGTTGAAGCTTAATTCATTGATAATTAATTGATGAGAACACACGAATTTATACAAATATAGGAAGCTTCTGGAATGATAAATAACAGCCTCAACTAATCCTACTAGCTGGCTAACAAACTAGATTCCATTCCCTAATTCTATGGAGCTGCAACGTGCTGATGTCTGCTACCAAGAACCGTATGCCATGCTTGTTATCAATTCTAACTAGCCGGTGACGCAAGCAAGGCATTGAAATCCGCAGAGAGAAAACGATACATATTCTAGCGGTGGGAAGAAATAAAGTGGGGGTGGGGGTGGAAAATAAAGTTTTAAAAATTTGAGACTATGGGTGGTATATAAAAAAAATTGGGTATAATTTGGAGAAAAATAAAAAATTTGGATACTAAAATTGCAGTTATTACATTTTAATTTTGACATTTTTACTGTTTTTAACAGAAAATTTGATAGCATAGGGTTTTTCGCAAAAAAAAGTCTCAAATAGGAGGGTTTTCTACGATTTCCAATAGGTAGGATGGTATATTGCAAATTGAAAATTTTTGGTGGGGAGAGGGGTTCTGCCATTAATCATTCAGAAAATTATATAAACAAGTCCAAAATAATTTCTTAGCCTAAAAAAACTTTTGACTTTTTAAATACTCTGCCAAATTTTGAAAGTGCTTACTTTCAAAAATATTTGTAAAATGGTGAGAAGTTGAGAACCACAATTTTTACTTGTTCCAATAATTGTACTTAAAATCCTCATTATTCGCTCATTATAACATTTATATCTCTAACATTTTTGTCGAATTCTTATATTCACTCTTTAATTTGATGCACATAATTAAAATTGTATCGTGAATCAAATTAGCTCAAAAATTATAGTATGAATATAATTGCCTTTGGTAAAAGTGGCCAATTTCAAATATCAAGAATACCCGTTTGAGAAAAAAAAAAAACTGCTCATTCTTTGTATGAATAGATTTCATAATACTTGAGAGTTGAAGCACGTCTTGAGACTTATATCAGTGTTGCTTATAAGAATTTTGAGGTCCTAGGCGTTTAATTATTATGAGTCATTTAAACATTTTTTTCACAAGCGTAGTAATACCTAAATATTTAAATAAATAATATATTAATATTTAAATGAAGACTTTGTACAATTCAAAAAATAAAGTAGCAAAATAAAAATCTTTCACGATCCGAGAGATTAGGTTAGTATAATACTTAGCATTCTCACATTTGAGATGCAAAATTAGCAATCAAAAAACTCAAATCAAGTTTTTCAACATAGTTTTTTTCGCTAGAAATCATAGCTAATTCATTCCGTCTCTTGTGACATGGTAGGTCGACGATAATATTTAATCAACTTAAACTTTAAAAACTTCTTTCGACGAAGACAACAATAACAAGAACTATTCACCTAAGTATCGGTGCTTAGCTTATGCTGGTGCTTAGCCTTAAGAGATCAATTCCAACACACACACACACACACATATGTTGTTAACAAATGAATTGGTCTATATATATTTATACGTTTATTCTCGATAATACATTCTGCTAACTTGATTACCAAATGTGAAATCATCATCAAGAGAATGCAGGAAAATTGAGACTTCTCTTTTGTGAAAAGAAATGAAACAAAACTATCATTCTATCACTTTCATTTTTTTTCTAAAATATATATTCAACGTTGAAGTACCGATTAATTCATTCTATCACTTTCATTTTTTTTTTTCTAAAATATATATTCAACGTTGAAATATTACTCAAGAACACAAGGGGATTAAGTAATATCATTTGAATTGTAATCTTAGTTAAGTATAAATGTAAGATTGCAACTTGAAAATCGAAACTCTTATACCCGAAATCACAGGGGATTAACTATATATGATTTACAAACGTGATTTTAAGGGTGTAATTGTAATGTTTAGATTTTTCAAATTTCATATTAGTAGCATGATCGAGGTGGGGACCATGTTCCATGTCTCCACCCTATACCCGACTGGAGGCATAGACTTTATACCCATTCTCAATCCTGTCCTGGTCCCGTTTGGGCCGGGTCCTTGCAAGGATCAGATGTTCCTACCCCATTGCCATTACACTCCTAAATAACTATTACTCTCGACAATTGTTGTTCACTTGTCGAATTTGACAATTCAACCTTATATATTATCGAGATTTATCGTAAAAGATGACAAAAAATAAAACACCTGACTGCAAGAATAACATCATCAAATCATCGAAAACATCACCAAATAACCAAATTAATTCCAAAGTATGTTGATAAAATCACCGAAACAAACAGCGAAATGCAAGTTAAAAAAAAAATCAAATTTGATGTAATTATGATTGAAAAGCATTTTTAAAAATCATATTTAACAAAATAAGTAACGTAAAAATATATTTGACTCGTTTTGAATCACATCCAAACATGTTTTTGTTCATTACAATTACATTATATGTAGCACCCTGCATTAGCAAAATCTACATGCGACACGTAGAGCAGTTGCAATTTAGTGTAATTACGGGGATTTTATCATAATTGACCTTTGCGTTCCACGTCTAACTCAAGAAATGTCAGAATACTTTTACTTTTTGCCAAAATGAAGAAATTAGTTAATATCTATTACTAGAATTGGAGGCAAGGTTCATGAACAAATGATGATATACAAGTGGTGCAGGCCTGGGCTAGCCCAGTCCAACTATTTTTTGTATTATAGCCCATATGCTCAAGCCCAGTCCAAGTTTAACTGTAAAATTTTTATTTTCTAGAGGAAATTTTTATCATTCAAATCTTTGTCTTCTACAGTGATGCTATTCAAAAGCCTAATCCCTAAAATGCCTATTCAACCTCATCTCTATTTTGTTGCTCTTGGAACTTGGTCCTTCTCAAAAAGGAGTCATCAGTGAACAACAAACTCTCCAAAATGAAAAATAATCTAATATCGAAAGAGCAACAAGAGGGTTATATAGACCGTAGAAATAGTAACGGATCCATAAATAGTGTTGATGATAATGAGTAGTATTTATGCATGAGCAGTGAAAATTAATGTTCGGTTTTGACTTTAAAAAAAAAAAAATTAATAACTTTTTAGTTAAGCCAAAGAGGTGATATACTATTCTTCTCAATTTGTTAATAATTATCCTATCAAGTGTTTGTTAGAGAGAATATGTATATACAGTATAATCATTAAACAACAGAAAAAAAAAAAAAAAAATGACGATAACAGATTTACGGAAAGAAAATGCAAATTGATATTGTTACAATAGTAGAGATAGGATTGCAAATTGAAGTCACTGTATGTGATTGAAATTTATAGATCGTCTATCTTGTAGAATACAAAAGTGGAACATGTAGCAAGCTGAGCACCAAACTTCTGTGCCAATGAATTTAACATTGTGTGGACATTATCAACGAGAAAATTTCGAACAAGAGATGAAAACTATACATAAGCCCTACAAAAGCATATTAAAAACTCAAGTAAGACAGATAAAATATATTGTTATTCAATCACGTGTGAAACTAAAAAAAATTGGATCTCCTCTTGTAGCTCCGTAAGGTATGATATAATTTCCCCTATTAACAAGACCGTTACATAGCCCATTTAGCCCCTGTTTGGGGCCATTAAAAATAGATTTTGAGGAAAAAAAAAATATTTTGTAACAGTGATCTTTTTAAGAATACATGATTTAAAAAGGGGAATTTTCATAACTATCACTAAGAGCTTGTCTGCCCTAGCTTTTCAGCTGAATGTTAATAAAGTTGGACCCTTCATCTCATAGGCGGGGCCCACGTACAGGAAAATAACGGTCAGAATTTGGCTTTTAATTTCCTCCAGACAAGATATAAATTTGAAAATCCAAAAAAATTTGTCAATTTCACTTTTTGTGAGTAAAAATGTCACTTTTTTTGTGCAAAATGTCCAAATTATCCTTAATACCACCTTTTTAGGAGCATTTAATGTATGATTTAAATGTAATTAATGTTG
>CAIGRT010009930.1:0-16526 GCA_903798405.1 Fraxinus platypoda
TGACCCAAATAAAATATAATTTAATCTATGTCACCTTAGTCCACCAACTTTCCAAAATATAAAATGTAGTAGATGAAATAAATAATTTTATTTTGTAAAATTTTCGGGGTGTTACAGTTTCTCTTCTTGGTTCTTTATAGAACTTATGAACTTATTAAGGATTCTCCCTTGTGGCATTCAACTTTTATACCTTCGGTTCATGATTCCATTATAATCACTGGGTCGGGGTTTGTTACTTCATACCTTCGGTTCACGTTTCATTTATAAGCATTGAGTCGGGGTTTTTCTATCAAAGATATGAATTTTAGCTTTCTTGGACAAGTATTCCAATATTATTTGTTGGATTTCAAAGCGTGTCGGTTGAGACTTGTATGAGAAGGTATACCCGAGGTTCTAGCGCACCAATATCAGGAAAGGGTAAGAGTCTCGAGCTCGAGCATCAGTGATAAAACCAACCGGGTGCTGACATTGGATATGGATTTCGTTGGTTTAGCTCAATTGAGTTAATGTAGCAATCTGTTGGCTAAGGCATTGGTATTTTTGAAAATTACTCATGTGGTACCAAAGGATCCTTAATGTGAAGTTGATTATGAGCAAATGAGCTTGCTGGAATGTGTACTGAACGTATGTTAACCATGGCTTTTGGTAGCATTTTCCACAGACGGCGCTAATGATGCTATCAAAAATCTGCACATGTTGATTTTCGAGCTAAACGATGGAAGATGAACACAAGCAAAATCTCCAATACCTGAAACAAAGAGAGTCAAAATGTATCATTGTCGACCATCCGGTATTTAAGTTTGCGAGAATGAAATTTTATGCAAAAGGCTATGAGTTAAAAGCATGTAAGATCATACCTGAATAATCAATTGGAGGCCTATAATTTATATAGGCGGATGATGCAATCCTGATAGGATTAAATCACTTAATGTCTTATCCTTTTAGATGTCGTATAATGTGTTAAAATTCTATTAAGATGGGACAAATGAGGCCTAATAGGACTCAACCTTATTTGAGTTAGATAAGCTTATAGTGTTAACAGATACAGGCCAAGTCTAACAACCACTTGTTATTTTGTATTTTTTATTCTTTCATTACACTTGTCTATTAGCTGGTACAATGTGATAGGTTGAGTTTGTTGGTTTGTTACACATTTTTTGTATATATACTTTACTCTCTTTCAGTGTAAATTTAATAAATGGAATATTCAATTTTCCTCCATTGATACGCTCTCTGTTTTCTCTTTGCTCTGTTACTGTTCTTCTTCTTCTTTTTCTCGCATGGTATCAGAGATTTGAGAGCATCTTCAATGGCAACCTCTGATACTGACTCTACTGATTCCATTCTAATCTAGAATCCCAAACCCCTTCTCCATACCTAAATCTTCTGCGAACCCATACCGGCTCGACCATGGCGATAGCCCAGCTTTAACCCTCGTTGCCGATCCTCGTACTACAGACAACTATGCTACATGGTCTCGCTCAATGCGACACACACTTAGTGTGAAAAATAAACTCGGCTTCATCACCAGATCCATCACAAAACCCTCTAAACACACTTATCCGTTGCATGAGCTTTGAGAGCACTATAATGACATGATCGTTTCTTGCCTCCAGAACTCTATCAACTTCTCCCTCCAATCTAGTGTTCTTTTTGTTGATGATGCTCGTGAAATATGGTTGCACCTCCAGGAACGGTTCTCACACCAAAATGGCCCTCGTATTTACCAACTGAAGAAGGCTTTAGCTGCTCTGTCTCAAGCACGATCCTGTAAGCATTTATTATAGCAAGTTGAAAGCTATCTGGGATGAATTGTCTATCTATGATCATATATCTTCTTGTAATTGTGGTTCTATGAAAACCTTACTGGATCGATCTCAACGAGATTGTGTGCTGCAATTTTTTATGGGTCTCAATGACTCTTACTCTCCAATTAGAGACCAGATTATGATTTTAAATCCCATCCTACCATCTCCAAAGTGTTTTCCCTCGTCCAACAACAAGAAATATACTACCAAATATCCTCTCACACTTCCTCACCCGAGACTATAGCTATGGCTATCCAGAAACCTTACGCCTCTTCTAAACCCGCACCTAAATCAAACCATCCTCAAAAGAAAGACCGTCCCTATTGTCGCCACTGTAAAATCACTGGTCACACTTTCGAGACCTGCTTCAAAGCTGGCAATGCTGAGCCTCCTCTTTGCTCACATTGAAACATGACTGGCCATACCATTGATAAATGCTACAAACTCAATGGATACCCACCTGGCCACAAATACCATAACAAACTGCAACAGTAATCTGGTTTTCTTGCAAATCAAGCATCTTTTTCATTTGCCTAAAGACAACAATGATGCCAAAATCGATTTAATCGAGCAACAATATCAGCAACTAATGACATTGCTCAAACCTCAGGATTCTTCAATTGTAGCTTCAGCTGTCCACTGCAGTAACCCACCCCCACCTTCTTCTAAAATGTCTGGTACTTCCACCTCTTTGTCTACTCACACACAGTGCTCACCACATTCATCATCTATTGCTTGGATACTAGACACAGGCGCTACAGACCATATGGTCCGCATCACCACTTTTTTTTCTACCATTACATCTACTGTTTCATATTCTGTGAAACTACCTAATGGTCTTTCTTCCCCTTTCACACACGTGGGAACAATTTACTTAACAAATTCTATCATTATGCATGATGTCCTTTGTGTGCCATCATTTTCCTTCAACCTTATTTCAGCAAACTAACTAACCTCTACCCTTAATTGTTGTTTGTTTTTCTTTTCCACTCACTGTTTTATTTAGGACCTGCACTCATGGATAACGATTGGGACGGGTGAGCTCAAGTATGGATTATACCATTTCCTTTGCAAGGAAGTCCTTCCCTCAGCTCTGTCTACCTTCCTCCCGGCACACTCATCCACCAGCAATACCATTTTATCTTGTTTTACTTCTTTTACCAATTCTGTTTCACATACTGACCCATGGCATTATCGCCTAAGTCACTTATCATTTCCTAGGTTAAAGTTAATTTCAAATCCTCTTGTACACACAGGAATTTCACCTATTAATGGAAAGTCTTGCAAAATTTGTCCATTAGCTAAGTTTTATCGTTTATCTTTTCCTAACAGTACACATTCTTTAACAAGAATTTTTGAGCTCATTCATTGTGACTTGTGGGGTCCTTGCTCCACTATTGCTCATGATGGCTCAAAGTACTTCTTGACCATTGTTGATGACTTTTCTAGAACTACCTGGATTTATTGACTTGCTGCAAAATCTGAAACCAGAAACTGCATTACAGCTTTTTACAATCTTGTTGAGACACAATTCCAAATGAAAATTAAAATTTTGAGAAGTGATAATGGTGCTGAGTTTAACATGCATGATTTTTTCAATAAAAAATGCATTATTCATCACAAAAGTTGTGTTGCAACCCCTCAACAAAATGGCATTGTTGAGAGGAAGCACCAACACTTATTAAATGTGGCCCATGCCCTTTTTTTTTCAAGTTGGTCTTCCATTAACTTACTGGAATGAATCCATTCTTATAGCCACATATATCATTAATAGGGTTCTATCACCCCTTCTCAATAACAAAACACCATATGAACTTTTTTTTTAATAAGAAACCCGAATATGCTCACATGAGAGTATTTGGTTCTCTTTGCTTTGCTGCCACACTTGTTCATAACAGAACAAAATTTGATCCTAAAGGTCGTGCATATGCTTTTCTTGGCTACCCTTTTGGAACAAAAGGCTACAAGCTTTTGGATCTCAACACTAACACCATTTTCATTTCAAGGGATGTTATTTTTCATGAATTTATTTTTCATTTTCAAACACCGCCTCCTTCCTCCACAGCCCCATCTCTTCCCATTTTCTCCATTCCGTTTAGTCCTCATTCTAATTTCTCAGATCTACTATAAATCCTTCTTCCTCACCCCTTAACCCTCCCACTATTTCTGTTGGGTGTCCTAATATATCATCTCTTTCTCCCACTCTTTCGCCATCTCCTTCTTTCATTTATCTTCCTGTTGTCCCGTCACTTCGCAGATCAACCCGGAATAAGACAACTCCTTAATATCTGAAGGACTTTCACTGTAAACAAGTCAGGCTTGTCTCACCTCAACAATCAACTTCCCTTGCAGCTCCTAAATTAGATGGTAAAAATTTCTCTCTTTCTGACTACTTATCCTATAAACACTTTAATCCCTCCTTTCAAGCTTTTTTATCCTCTATTTCCATTCAAACTGAGCCCACCTCATATAAACAAGCAATTAAAGATCCTGAGTGGTGCAAAGCTATGGATGCTGAAATTGAAGCTTTGGAAAACAACCATACTTGGACCATTACTGATTTGCCTAAAGGGAAAGCTGCAATTGATTGTAAATATGTTTATCGCATTAAATTTAAGTCTGATGGTTCTATTGAAAGACTTAAGGCTAGACTTGTAGCTAAAGGCTACACCTAACAGGAAGGTATCGATTATACTGACATTTTTTCACCCGTTGCCAAACTTGTCACCATTAGATGCCTTCTTAGTGTGGCTGCCGTCAAAGGATGGTATTTACATCAATTTGATATAAATAATGCATTCCTTAATGGTGATTTACATGAAGAAATCTACATGAAGAAACCCCCGGGTTAGCCAAGGGTAAACCAACCCAAGTTTGCAGATTTCTCAAAAGCCTTTATGGCCTAAAGCAAGCTTCAAGACAATGGAACTCTAAATTCACCTCTTCCCTCATTGTTTTTGGTTTCTTCCAATCCAAGTCAGATTATAGCTTATTCACCAAGCATGAAGGGAACAATTTTACTGCTTTGCTCATTTATGTTGATGATTTTCTGGTTGCTAGCAATTCCAATGACTCTATTGCCTCTCTAAGAGATTTTCTGAATAGCAAATTCCAAATTAAAGATCTTTGCTGTCTTCGTTATTTCTTGGGTTTAGAAATTGCAAGATCTTCCAAAGGTATTCATATATGTCGAAAGAAATATGCCTTGGACATCTTGGCAGATTCGGGTATGCTTGGATGCAAACCCCTTAAACTTCTTATAGATCAACACTTCAAAATTAGCAAATCTGAAAGGACTGTACTCACTGATCCTAGTATTTTTCAAAGGTTAATTGGCCGATTATTATACCTTACAATAACCCGCCCAGATATTTTCTTTGCTTTCCAGTTATTAAGCCAGTTCATGGATCAGCCTTCTTCTTCAAGGCCTTTTGCTGTCATCATCATCTCAGCTTCAACTTATAACTTTTTGTGATTCGGATTCTCGCTGGTCTACAACCGGCTATTGTGTTTTCTTGGGTCACTCACTTATCTCTTGGAAGTCTGAGAAGTAAACAGTTGTCTCTAGATCATCCGCTGAAGCTAAATATTGCTCTATGGCTACTACTTGTTCAGAACTTACTTGGCTTCGATATCTTCTTCATGATCTTGTCATTTCTCATCCGCGAGCTGTCATTCTCCACTGTGACAATCGGCAGCCCTTCATATAGCCGCCAATCTAGTTTTTCATGAGCAAACCAAGCATATAGAGCTTGATTGTCACTTGATCCGTGACAAAATTCAGGAAGGAAGTCTCACAACAGCTCATGTGTTAGAATTTGGGTGTGACCCGAATTCCTTGTTGAAGTAATTGAAGAATTATAATTGCAGTAAGTACAGTTTGTTGTAGGCATTAAGCTTATGCAAATGTAAGCTCGGATATGTGAGATCAGCTCGGATTACGTTATTACTAAGGTTTGAGGGGACATAATAATTGAAGATTCGTTACACATTGTACAAACAGTAAATCGATAAGTGACATATGGAAGGTCTTACATCAACGCCCACCAATTTAACCAACCATACGTCTTAGCTTCATTCCCTAAGTAATGCATTAATTTCTAGGGATCATATGTAAAGTTAACTCATGATGACCTAACAAGTCGAGCTCACTAACCAATCCACACGTGTCAATGATGTACATTCTCAACTCGGTGCTATAGCTGATAAGACAGAAAAATGGAGTATGTATGTAAATCCTTCCCTATAAAAGGACAATGAGGGCCTTGAAGAAAGCAGGGGGAAAAATGGCTCAACAGATAAAATATACTTCATATTTCAAATATCTTTATGAAGAATTCAAATTTGGAATATTATTGGAGTCCTATGTCATGTTGAAGTTCTATTTTGGAAACCCATTGGGAGTTGAAATTTGTTTTGGACTCAATTTTATGGTATCCTACTTCATCAACAACTTTACTAAGTGGGTTTGGACATCCCCTACTTTTTTCCTATAAATACTAGGCTCTTTTATACAATTTTATAAGGTGAGAAAATAGATTACTAGAATTATATGATCTATTGTAATTTTCTCTCATCTCCATTATTCTTGAGTCAATAAAATCTCTTAATTCATTTGCCATATTCTTGTCTTCTTTATTCTTTTGCTTGATCAAATACTTTATTATTATTTACCATATAACTTCAACATCTCAATCGGCAGTTTGTTCCACAACAATTGGTATTAGAGATATTCTGGTATCATGTTTGTTTTACAACAATTGGTTTCAGAGCCCAGGTTCAGCAGTTCCGCAGCGCTAGGGTTTTTCTTTTTATTTGTTTGAAGTTTTTGTTCGTGATGACTACCATGAAGTATGACATTCCGCATTTGGATCGAAGAATTAGATTTTCGCTATGGCAGGTTAAGATGCATGCAGTACTTGCACAGCCGGATTTGGATGATGTGTTGCTGAGTATTGATAGGATACAAGCAACTTTGACCGCAAAAGAGAAATTACGGAAGGATAAAAAGGCAGTTCTCACATTCATCTTCATATATCAAATTCCATTTTTCAGGAAGTTTTGAAGGAGAGGTCAGCAGCTGCTTTGAGGTTGAAGTTGGAGCAATTATGCATATATGCATGACCAAGAGTTTTACAAATAAATTGCATCTCAGACAGTGGTTACTCTCTCATCGCATGGTAGAATGAGGATCATTGAAAGATTACCTGGCTGTATTTAAGAAGATCGTCACTGATTTAAAAACATTGGAAGTTAAGTATGATGAAGAAGACTTGGCCTTGATCCTATTGTGTTCATTGCCCGTTTCTCTTTCTTCATTTAGAGACACAAGGTTTATGATACTTTGTTTTCAAAAGAGAAGATGAAGCATCTGGTTTCTAAAGCCAGAGATGGAGAAGGTCCGGTTGCTCATGGTAGTTCTGGAAGGGGCAGACCCAAATCTAAGTTCAGTAATCAAATTTGTAACTACTGAAAGAAGGGGCACTTAAAGAATGATTGCTAAAAATTGCAAAATAAAAAAAAAGATGGCTGCAAGTAGATATTTAGATACTTCAGACGAAGCAGACCTCGCGAAGAACGTTGTAAATGATGGAGATTTCTTAACTATTTCTGACATTGAATCTAAATCGGAAGATGATTGGATTCTTGATTCAGCATGTGTGTTTCATATCTGTCCTAATAAGGACTTGTTTACTACATATGAAAATGTTTCCAAAGGTGTCGTGGCTATGGGAAACAACGGATCTGTCGGGTTGCTGGAATTGGTACAGTCAGATGAAGCTTTTATATGGAAAACAACGCATCTTGTCGGATTGTTGGAATTGGTACAGTCAGATTGAAACTTTTGGATGAAACAATTAGAACACTTGGCCAGGTTCGACATGTTCCAGATTTGAAGAAAAATCTCATCTGGTTGTCTATCATTGATTCAAAAGGTTATGAGTTCTTTGGTGGAGGTGGAGCTTTGAAGGTTTGTAAAGGTGCCCAGTTGTATTGGAGGGACAAAAAATGTCTCAGTTATACATTTTCCAGGGTCGTGCAGAATTTAGAAGAGTCAATCAATATAAGTTCAGGACCGTGGTAGACATTCAGTTTGGTACAATACCTTTAGGAGCTTATAAATGGTCGAATTTGAAGAATACAGTTAAGTGGAGTTCAGGAGATATGGATAATGCCGCTTTGCCACCATCACCTGCGGTGCCATTGTATTCAATTGCTAGGGACGGACCCAATGAAAAAAGGTATGTGGATGCTAATTTTGTTGAGCATGCTTTAAGTGGAGTAGAAGGTGTACAATCTAGCAAAGAGCATTCTGTAAAAGTATTTGGTATTGATTCTGCTTTGGGGTATGTTACAACCCATTTTGGTAAATTAAGATGAGCATGCTTTAAGTGGAGTAGAAGGTGTACAATCTAGCAAGGGGCCTTCTTTAAAAGCATTTAGATTTGATTCTGGTTTGGGGTGTGTTACAACCCATTTTGGTAAATTATAAAATTATTATGATTTTTTGGAATCTGAGGTAATTCGGAAGAGTAGTGCTTGGATTCATTGGAAGATGTAAAGTATTTTGTGTTTGGTTGGAGAAATTAATTTTTTTTTTGTTATTGTTGAAGAAACCAGTTCATTCCTTGGTGAAATTCGTGTCAAGGTGGAGATTGTTAGAATTTTGGTGTAACCCGAATTCCTTGTTGAAGTAATTGAAGAATTCTAATTGAAGTGCACGTCATGAATAATTCAAATTTGGAATATAATTGGAGTCATATGTCATGTTGAAGTTCTATTTTGGAAGTCCATTAGAAGTTGAAATTTGTTTTAGACTCAATTTTATGGTATCCTACTTCATCAACAATTATATTAGGTGGGTTTGGACATCCCCTACTTATTCCCTATAAATACTAAGATTTTCTATACAATTTTATAATGTGAGAAAATAGATTATTAGAATTATAGGATCTATTGTAATTTTCTCTCTTCTCCATTATTCTTGAGTCAATAAAATCTCTTAATTCTTCTGCCATATTCTTGTCTTCTTTATTCTTTTGTTTGATCAAATACTTTATTATTATTTGCCATATAACTTCAACATCTCAATTCGGTGGTTTGTTCCACAACAATTGGTATCAGAGCTATTATGGTATCTTATTTGTTTTACAACATCATGTTTCCTCTCAAGCATAATAGCTGGCTGATATATTCACAAAATCTCTACCATCCTACCTTCTTCAAGCACACTTGTCCAAGATGGGAATAATAAATTCCTATTCTCCATCTTCCGGGGGGGGGGGAGGTGTTAACAGATGCATGCCAAGTCTAACCGCCGTTATTTTGTATTTGTTATTCTTTCATTACACTTGTCTATTAGCTAGCACAATGTGATAGGTTTAGTTTGTTGGCTTGTTACACATTTTCTGTATATATACTTTACTCTACTTCAATGTAAATTTAATAAATGGAATGTTCAATTTTCCTCCATTGATACGCTCTTTGTTTTCTCTTTGCTCTGTTACTGCTCTTCTTCTTCTTCTTTTTCTCACATATAGAAGTAAAGTTCTACTAAGCCAAGTGTTATTGATTGGGAATATTGACAAGGTATTTACCCAAGGTGCTGCAGAAATATCGCATGGATTATATACCCGATGAGGTCGGTGGGGAAGCCCACTAAATCGATCAAAAATGGGCTCGGTATAACAGCTCGGGCATAGACCATTTTTTACCATATCAGACATCATAAGGGAGTGACAAGAAATTGAAGCTTCATTCCGAAGAAAGGAAATTGAGGCATGCAGATTCAGCTATTGAAAGAACAAATGCTAAGTTGTGTATTTCCTATGTTAATGTTTTCATTGTAGGCATTGGCTGAGAAAGCTAGGGCGGAGAAGATTTTAGAAGAGTTAGAAAAGAAAGATATTTTATAACACCCTGAAATAGATATAGATGGCATTACTGAAGAAGAAAGGTATATGCTGAGGAAAGTGGGTCCGAGTAGGGATGGCAACGGGGCGGGGCGGGGGTAGGTCCATTCCCCGTTTAAATTTTTTTTTTTTTTTTTTTTTTGATAATTTATTTTTATTGCCCATATTCATTAGATTTAGACAAATAATTTTAGTTGCTATTTTCTATTAGAACTAATGAAAAATTTTATTTAAAGTATTGAATTCTAAAAAAAAAATTTTTTTTTAAACGGGGCGGGGCGGGGACGGCACCGGGGCAAAATTCCCCGCCCCGTTACCTGTTTAAGCGGGTTTTCCCCTCCCCGTTCGGGGCGGGGCCCCGCGGGTATCGGGTTTGTCGGATTTTTTTGCTATCCCTAGGTCCGAGGATGAAATCTTTCATTCTTTTGGGTTAGTGTTCATATTCTGTAGGAGTTCTCCAGCATTAAAAATCTAGTTTGTGGGCATACCAAAAGCATTTTAAATTTATCATAGCAGAGGGCTCGAGCGGGGATTATGAGATTTTGGGGGCCTTAAACTAACTTCAAATATAGGCCCCTATAAATATTATTAAAAATAATAAAAAACACTAAATAAAATATTCAAAATTACAAAAATAATAATCTAAAACTTTTAAATGTGTAAATTAAATTTTCTAGAATTTTTTATAGAAAATCAATAATTATACTATTACAATAAAGATTATGGTCAATTCATTCAACATTTTTTTGTGCCAAATTTTGTATCGAAGCTAGAATTTTATTAAATTCAATTTTGAGAAACTCCTCTCGACATATGTAACTCAAACAATTATCATTTGCGGTTTGCAATTTTTTAAAAATAAAAAAAATCCAATAGTATTTTATATTTTAGAAATTGTTCAAACCTTAACTAAGTGAAGAAAGAGTTTTATCAACTATATATGAGAAATAATCAACTCTAAAAGATTTTTTAGCTAAATATATTATCTCATCATTGATATTTTCATAAAAGTGTTTCTTCCTATGAGTAATAAGTTTTTCATGAAATGTATATTCAACTTTCATTTGAACAATATTAATCTTGTCAAATTCAAATTCAATTTCCCTCTATGTTTCAAAAAATAAAAAAGTGCTTTTAAGTTACTAATATTAGCATCAATTGACATGTTCTCACTTTGCAATATTTTGCTTAATCTGTTAATAACACACGATATATTGTACCAAATAATCATTCAAAATAAGAACTCAAATCCATAATGTCAGAAAACAAAATTTTAGTATCTCTCTATACCTTATAGTCATCACATGTTTTGGCCAAGTGTTTTAAATCGACTTTTATATTTGACACTTGAAATGTTATTACTTTTAACACTTTCAATTTGAATTTCTTAACGTGTTTTTGATAGTGGCTTAAATGTCAGTATTTCACATTATCTTTAAAAAAAAAATCATCGTTTTGTAGAAGATGAAAACGATATATGCATTGGAGAATTTAAAAAAAGAAAAAAAGATATAACCTTTATGCAAGAATTTGTCATATCACAATATACAAGATTTAGACTGATAACCACATGATGTGTAAAACGCCTTGAATTTACTTCAAGTATTCTTTTCTGTAATCATTAATGCTTTCCTTTCATATTAGATGGGATATAAATGTAACAATTAAAAAAATGATTTGACTTATTACTTTCATATCAATTTTTTTTTTTTTTTTAAAGAAGAAGTTACGAAAATATAAATAAAAAATACAAGAAGGCAAAAAATTTTAAATAAAAAATCGTACAAATAAGTATCAATGTAAAAGATGGTAAATATAAGCTAGAGAATTTACAGAAAATTGAATTTGGGAATGAGATTAAGGACGATTAAACAAGCAAAGAAAATAAAATAAAACTTGAAATGTCACTCGACAAACAAAAGAAACGATAAAGAGAAAACAGATAGAAAATGAAGAATCGGTCTAAATATGAGAAAAAAGAAAGAAAGAAAAAATGAAAACCCAATAATGTATTAAAAAAAAATTTAAGCTTTGAAGAATATAAAACTTTTTTTGAAAAATTTTCTTTCTTACGTATGTAATAATAATTTTTAAAAAAAGATTTGAGGCGACGAGATGTTAGACGATCACCTACCCTGTCTATAGTCAGGATCGGCACTGAGCTCGAGGTCATAGTAGTTGGACAAAAATCCAAAAAGAATGAAGAAGAGAACAAAAGATGTAGTAGCAAGAAAGCCGAAAAATACCACAATGAGACTTGTGCGCATAATCGTTGTCCTCAAACGACATTTACCCCATCTAAGATAAAATTTGGTACTTAAAGGGACTCATAACAAATAGTTTGTAGAATTGAACAAGTCTTGAAAAAGAAAAAACACTTAATCACTTGTGTTTTTCTTCCAAACTTTGAATAACACTTTAAGAAGTTTGAATATGTTAGTAAGAATTGGGAAAAATGTTGGGGAAAGTATGAATGGCAGCAATGGAAACAAAGAAAAATGGAGAAGAAGATGAATATGAATATCGAAACGAGACTTGATCACGAAAATAATATCGTTGTCCTCCAACGATATTTGCCACCTCCACGATGCTTTTAAGGATTAAAATTGGCAAATAGTTTGTAGGATTATCAAGCCTTGAATGAAGAACACCAAAAGCAAAGTGATTCTTCAAGTAGAACAAATGAAAATTTAGGAATTGATTGTATGAAGTAACCAAATTTGACCAGAATTTTTGGATGAATAATTAGATGATTTCATTTTTTGTAGAATGAAAACTAACATGTATTTATAGTTTTCAATCATTCCTACACGAACTGATTTCAACACAAGAAGAAGAGGTGCAATACTTCACCATTAAACCACTAGAAAATTCGAAAAAATCCAACCCAACGGTTGGATTTTACTACTATGCGACCGCATAGGATATAACTATGCGATCGGATAGCTATAGCAGTTGCAGCCCCATAATTCCTTGCAGTCGCCTATACGACCACATGCTAATATGGCCTGTGCAGTCGCAAAGGCCATTTATATGGCGCTAAGCCTGGTTTTTCCTCCTCTTTCCAAGTTCATCCATCAATGATCATTTTAATTCATCCATTCATGGTTTCTCATGATTTTGAACAACAATTCCAACAAAAAACTCTGTCAAGTATGAAATGAATTATGATTTCTTATTTTTAGAAAGTAAAAAATATCACATATATATAGTTCTTCATCAGTATACCACAAAAGGCTCCAAACATTCATGAAAAGTTGGGATCATTCCATGAAAAGGCATAAAAAAATTAAACCTGAAACAAGCCTTAACAACTATATTTCGGACCCATTTGCACGCATGGGCATCATCCATGCGTGCGCATGGCTTGAGGCATTTCGCCTCAGTTTGCCAGTAAAGGAGCCATGCATATGCATGGACAAAGTGAATTTACCATCTACTGTCTTCACCAATTCATCCAATTTTCAGCCCAATAAGAGGCGCATTAATTTTGAACAAATATATAACAATAATAATAGTTTATCATGTAATCTTCTCTTTCCATTCTCGGGTAGGAGAGGAGTTTTTGATGGAATAGTTGAAAACATGCATCGACACTGGAAATATAGGGAATTGGTTAAGGCAATGATAGACAGGAGGACCATTGAAGAGGTCCACGGTATAGTGCGGACTTTAGAGGCAGAGAGTGGTGGAATATTAGTTGCAGTTGAGCGAGTCAGTAAGTGTTAGAATATGCAATAGAAACACATCACACGGATCATCAGCCCCAAGTTCATCCTGCTCGTCCATCATCTCAACAATCTAACGTTCAGCAAGTCTTCCTCCAGGTTATTCTTCAGTTCACGTTCAACAGATTCAGCAACCTCCAGCTCACCTGCTTCCAGATTCTTCTTTAGTTTGTTAGGAATTTAGTTTATAAATATAGCAATGTAATCACCTTTACAATTGAGCATTTGATGATTAATAAATCTCCTTCTTCATCATGTTCCTTCAATGTGTTTTACATGTTGAATCTATCATTTTATTTCTCTGCATTTATCTTTCATTTTCTGCTGCTGGTTCATGTTTCTGCTGATCTGTATTGCTGGTGTTTCTGCTGATTTCGTTTTATTAAGATTGGTTTCAATTTCTTAAGANTCTCTGCATTTATCTTTCATTTTCTGCTGCTGGTTCATGTTTCTGCTGATCTGTATTGCTGGTGTTTCTGCTGATTTCGTTTTATTAAGATTGGTTTCAATTTCTTAAGAGTAAGGGCTACGCAATCATCATCTACCGTGGAAAGAAATATAAACGTCCGGCTTCTTTGCAGCCTCGAACACTTCTGAGTAAAAGAGAAGCAATGAGACGCTCAATAGAGGCACGACATCGTGAGGTGTGTTTACTGAAGGATAAGACTTCTGTTTTCCTTTTTATTAATCCAGTCCATAAGAGGACAAACGAAAACTATTTTAATTATCTAATTATAAGCTCGTCCCAAAAATTATGTTCTTTTATTTTGCTTTCTTATGATTAATCCCTCACTTTGTACATGATCTTCTTCGTTAGTTATTGTTTCATCGAGTTGAATGATTGATCTATTATCAAATCCTTGTGCAATTGTGCAAAGAAGTTTTCATGTGAAGTCTCTCTATCTTGTTGAGGATTAGTAAAATTATCACTATTTTGAATTTCCGATCGAAGAAATTCATGTCCTACTCCCATCCCAGACCGTATGTTTCCGATCTTATCTAGGCTCTCGTCCTTTTAAATCGTTTCATTGAGAAGAAATTTCCCATATATGTTGTCTTCATTATTTTTTTTGCATATGGATCATTGTGGAGAAATTTCTCTAGTTCATCTTGAGTGGCCAATAACATCAAATTCTTAGTATAATGTGTAGTGCAATAGGTTTCACAGGTTGAATTCATCTTGTCCACATTCAAACCCTGTACTTGAAAGTCTGGTAAAGGTGATTCTCATAATTCTCCCGACACGTCATGCTTGCCGATGACCGGTGGAAGAAATAATTCCACACAGAAGTTACCCTCATTAACTTTGACGAGTTTGCATGGTAAAGATATTTACCACAAACATGTCCCAGTCCACAATGTCGAGATCTCTAATCTCATTTTGTTGTTGGTCTTTTGAATTGTTCATTTCCTAATAATGAAATCAAGAAAAATAAGTAGAATAGCTGAAAAAAAAAGAATAATAAAAGCAAATAATAAAATCAAATTAAAGCTATAAATACTTCAAACCAATATTAAATAAAAATAGTCTTCAGTAATAACACAAAAAACTTATTGCATGATTTAATTGCAAGTCCATGATATCATTAACAAGTAAAAGTGGATCTACGTGTTCGGATTATCATATCACGAGGATTATTATTTAATAGTTAGTTTTACTATTCCTATCTCCTATTTGAATAAATAAAATTAAAGGTGACTCTGAATTTTGTTCTAAAAATTATAAACCTTAGAAATAGTTAAAAAGTACGCAAGTCCATAATTTAAAGTTTTAATTGATAAGTGAAAAATGTTAAGATTCACAAGCTCACCACATATAGCCCCTTAATCTCAAACAATTAAATTTCGAAAATAATTAAATATGTACCCAATTGAATTTTTCGAAATTACCTAATTAATCTCTTTCGGGTTCAAACCAATCATACTCAATCAATTCAATTCATTGTATTTCTACATGAATCGTGATAAGTTTTAATTAAGAGCATTTAGTCATCAAAGAATTCAATTAACAACTGTAAAACTAATAAAATTGTATCTCTACCTTCTACCAAAATTCCAATTTTTACTATACTCGACTAGTTACCATTAAAAAATCAATGAATTAGCGATCAAGTATTTCAAAGCATGAAGAAAACATACAAAAACAATCCACTAACATTAATTGAAGATCAAAACATAATAATTAAAATTAAAGTTTAAAACTAGGTTACGTTGTTCGTCCATTATACTATTTTCAACTTATCTCGCTTATAAATTGTGGGATCCATAGCGGTGTCGATTTTGGACCACATACTTTGTGTGTTCCGAACTTGTAAGTTAACATCTTTTAATGAGCTTTCTCTTTATCAAGAAACACAACAATCGTTTGTCGAAAAGAAAAAAATAGACATCATAGAGATCATAAATTTGCGTGGAGGTAGTTTGAGAACTCCACCACATCTTCAGTCAGACGAGTCTAGTAAAATTCGAGAAGTGTCTTCAGGAACTTTTCGTTGGAAGAAGCTAAATCCTCTTTGGAGAAGCAAGTAAAAGTGTGTGGAGACTTTGTTGGAGCTAGAGGGTCAAACACAATAGGTGTTGTTAGAAACAAACAAAATACAAGAATCGTCCTGATACTAATTTGTTGAGGATTCGGGTCAAATAATTAAAGAACAATAAAATAAGAAATATGAAGAATATTAGATCAAGCAACAACATAAGATTTTTGTGGAAGAAGAGGAGAATTTTATATACCAAGAAACTAAAGTTGTGTTTACAAGATTTAATATTCTCAATCTAAATCTAAACAATTCAAATATATACAACAATGATCTAATTGTTATGTTGAGTCTTTGAAGAGCCTACAGCTTGTGGAGTATTTATAGAAGCCCAATCTTAGAGTTATGAATGAAGTAGAGCACAAAAAACACGGCCAAATCAACTAGGAAACCTTTACTTCCAGTCGGTGGCGCTATGGCTCCAAGGGCCTGCACTGGGGTACCTGCTTCAGTAGTCCCGAACAGGCTGCGGGCATCGCATCACCCATTCCATAGTGTCTCGACTCCAACCCTGTGTTTCCAAAACACTTCTTCATCAAT
>CAIGRT010009945.1:0-10461 GCA_903798405.1 Fraxinus platypoda
TCAATGTTAGCTCCTGGAACCTTTGTTCGGCTAAACAAAGTGATCATCTCCATCATATAATTTTTGTTTTAAAAGTATTTTCTATTGTTACAATTATTAGTGAACAGTTAAACACCAACTTTTTTTTTTTTTTACATACGTACATGATACTTGTTGCGCCAAAATTGGCATAAGCCCAATTGGCCAAAGCCCAATAGCTCAAAAGTAATGAAATGGCCGAAACCCATTTGCAGAGGCACCATTACCCGAAGTCCAATGTATCTTCGAGGCCCAACATTACTGAAGCATATCAATGCCGAGGCTCAAGAGAAAGCGGAAGCACTAAACAAATTAATAAATTTCCGACACTAAAGCACTACTTGTTCAAACTAAAGCTCCGAAGCCTATACCTCAAATCGAGGCTCAATAAACAGGATCCAAAGCTCAACTATGACAAATGATGGCCTACTATTGAAGATCTTAAAGTGCATAAGATCTTCTTGGAATGATTGATTGGACCGTTGCAATGAGTGGAAATGATTAATCATGTCAACGCAGGGTATGGGTTGGTTGCCTTCTTCAGAAACATTTAAGGCACTATAGGCTAAAACAATCAGAAATGATGCCTATGAGATGATGTTTCGGTTGAGGAGATGAGGCCACGTGTCCCCCCTCATCCAATGGTCATTATTGTACATGTAATACTATAAATAAACCCTCTTAGTGTCATAGGAAAGGTTGGAAAAATGAGAGATCAATAACTCAAATATACTCCCTCTCTTTGACGTTGGAATTTCGAAGAAAAACGTTATGTAATATCAGTGTTTATTTTGTTTCTTTGTTAATCGTTCATTATCGTATTTTGTTGTTCTTTTATTTACCGGATCTCGGACATATTTGTCTCGTGTCAAAAGCTTCTCTCACGTTCAAACTCAACATTTTCGACTAGTAATCTGTCAACACGTGTCGAAATTAGCTTGCCAAGACGCGAGTGAGCCAGGTATCTGTTGGCACATTTTTTGTGGTCAACAATACTCACTATTACAAAATTACAACTTAAATAGATTTCATCTCGTACTATACAATAATTAATTTGCATAAGAATGCATTTCTTGTCAATGACTTTACCTCACTTTATTATACAAAAAAGAGTTGTTAGAGAAAGATAGATCTAACAACCCTACCCTTGTTGAATTATACAAAGCAACGTTAAATTGCATTTACGTCACATGGCATATTCAAATGAGGTATTGGGACAAAGTCAAAAACTAACAATAAACGGGGGAGAAAATGCTTAACCAAAAATCAACGACGGGCCTCTATCAGCCTAACCAAACAACCTTAGCAATTTTTTTAAAATATTACTTCAATTTTATAAAAATGATTAAATAAATAAAATAATATGTACTAAACAACTATAATTATAAACATTATAATATTACTTAATGATTTCTACAACTAGATAATTTTCAAGTTTTTAACAACTAGATACTTGAAAATTGAAAGAAGAAGACCCTTTTGAGGTAAATGTGCCCAAGACATTAGTCATTAGGTCCAATAAATGGTTTCAAAAAATTTGGAAATTTTTTTTTTAAAAAGGTGCACGCTTTTTGACGTCTCGACCCACATTAGGCGGTTAAAAGAGGAGTTTATCGTTGATGTGAATCAATTAAAAGAGAAAAATCATAAAGCAATTGAAAAAGAGAAAAAAATAAGAAGAATGTATGAAAACATATATAACTTTCAGCTCAGGAGTCAAATTTTCCCGAGCGGGTACAATTCGAAAATAGTTTTCGATTTTGCACATTTCTCGAGATCAAATTCTATCGTTTATATGTTCATTTTAGTGTTTTTCTGTTTTGAGTTAATTTAACGATATTTTCGACATTTTAGTAATTTTGAGTTTTATTCAGATTTATCTACAGAATTAAGATTTTGTTTTGATTCGGATTCATTTTAATTCTTTAAATACATATTTGAAAACCCTACATTTGTTTTGAACCTTTTTCAATGCTTTGCTCTTATATAGAACATTTTGAAAATACTCCACTCATAAACTATTTTTTTAATAATTTTTAGAACATTGCTAATGATATGCACCAATAGCATCTAGTCAAATCCTATTGTCAGTACTATGTAACTAAATCATAATAATTTAATAAATAACAAAAGTTATTTATAAGTTTAAATACATTAAGCTTAGCCAAACCTTAACGGTGAAACTAGATAACAAAAATGGCTCATGATACCCCTTAATGTTTCATGTTCCGAACGCCTTTCTACGGAAAAAAGTCACATCCCTATGTAACATAACAGAGCCCTCTATTTATTTTAGCCAATTGTTGCAGAGATTGTCGCTCTCAATCCCGACTGATGCAATGATATACATGTGTCTCTCTCTTTTCTCTTCGTCAGATAATTCATTGTTCATGATCAGCAACCACGGTCGAACTGGAGCCGCTTGAGCAATGCAAGTCGAGCACATTGACCGGCGTGCACGAGCTCGACCCCATGTCTAGTACTGATTCATAGCCATCCATTGCTATTTCTTGCATCAAATTGTAACAATTCAACAAATTATTCTGTCCAAGGAATGACAAAAAAGAAGTAAATTGATGAGGGCCGGTAATTTAATTCAGAGAGAAACCGTAATGAAAACTGCGAAAGGGAAATGGCATTGCCTTATTTACATATGAACAGCTGCAGATAGCATTTTTGAAGCTAGCAAATTGTAGAGGAAACAATTCATGAGCAGCAGATAATAAAGCAGAGGCCGAAATTATTGATGGCTTGAACTCGAGGAGCTTGATATCTGAAATAAAATAACGATGGTAAGAAATATAAGCTAAAATTTTGTTAATTGTACTGTCGACTCGACTCTTTATGGACTAACCACTTTGAGCTTTCAGTATAATCTCAGTGGCTCTGTCTTTCAGGGCTTGCCTTGAAGGTTGGTCCTTAAATTTGAACAATGAGATAAAGAAATGGATAAAAGAAAAAGGACTGATCGAACGCATTCGCCATTTTAGAGCACCAAGGATCAACAACTCCATTCGCTCTATGGTGTGTGAATCAAAAATAATACCTCCATCATTCTGCCCAAAAAAATTATACATTTATAAATTACAATCAATAAAAAATCTTAAACGTAATTTTGATTCGACTTGCAAAAATGCAGAATTACTTGAATATCAGTAACAGAGAACTCTGTTTTTCTCATCTTCAGTGCTAGTGAAACGCAAGAAATAGCCAGAAGTCTCAAGATCCACGGCTTCCCGTCCTGCAAAACCAAGAATTCGTCACATTTTTACGAGCGATATGAGATACAATTAGATGGTAATAACGTTTATAGCAGGAATATATCTAAGGAATTGTACCAGTATACATTGAGTAGAAAGGAACCGATCCAAGTAATTGATGGCAAGATAAGATAAAAATGGATCGAAATTTTCAGAAAAATATAACACCAAAGAAATGGTTTCGTTTCGAACCGAAACACGTAAATCTGTTTCCTTAAGAAAAGATTTTGCAGGCATGTGATCAGTCTCAATGACAAAAAGGGTATCTGAAGTTGGCAATGGATTTTCAAGATCAAACTCAAACTCCATTGATGATTCTTTGAAGCTCTCTCTTTCTCTCTTCAATTTATTGTTTTATGGATTTGTTCTTTTCTTTACCATGTTGGGGTGGGGGTGGTGAGCAGAAGGAAGTAAATGATAAAGAAGAAAAGATGAGTGTTCGTTGTCTGTGGTTAAAAAGAAAGAAACCGTAGAAAGACTTCTACTTCACTCTTCAGTTTTCAGTCAGCTTTACTGATCTCACATTGGGAAGTAAAATATATTATATTTCGGGGAGACTGTAGAGTTTTTATCTGGTGTACATGAGGACTACAGTTACGAAAAAAAAAAAACCTAAAAACTTTAATTTGGGTAGTAATTCGTCTAAAACTGTAGACTCAACGCAAAAAAAAATTATGATTGACTTCTACTTTTTTGCCTCTTACCCCATATCAGATTGTTGTATCTCAGATATTAGTACATGTTAATAATTGCAATTTAGGTTTTCTATGAATCAAAAAGTTCAAGATACGAATGTGGTATAAGTTGATGAATAAAGTGTTCATTCTTTGCAATTTGAACTTTTTATTTCTTGCATTATTTACAAACTTAATTTTTTTTTTTTGTAATAACACGTGGCCATTTAATTTGATATATTTATATCTTAGACTGTGGTGTACATTTTTGGTTATCTCGAATTCGCGATTCTCTTTTAAAATATAACTTTTCATTTTTACTTAAACAGAACGAGTTTAATACGTGAACTACAATTTCTTGATATTATGTAGTTATATATCTAATTAATATTTTTTATGTCAGGTCGTGTTAAAAGTAAAAAAAAAAAAAAAAAATTAAGCATTATCCATAATTAAGTTATAGACTCTAGCATGCCTCATTTATAGATCGAATAAAATTTATTAAGAAAAAATCTTTTTTTCTCAAATTATAATTTAATTTATAATGTTTTAATTTTCTCCTCTGTTCGTGGTTTTTAATCTCCACTGTTTTGAGTTATGTAGCATGATTTCTTAGGTTCTTGAAGATTTCTTAGCTATCTCCCTTGCACAAATATTGTCGAGTAGTAACGTGTTAGTTATACTTATCGAAAAAATTATATGAAAATGTTTATTAATATATATTTAAAAAAATGTTTTGGATAGAAGTGGACCCGAATTGAAAATCGACCGTTTGGGTTTGATTCTAATAATTAAAGGACCCGAATGATTTCATTTATGAAAAATCCAAAGTATAATGAGTGGCTTCGGATATAGAAATACCTAAATCGACCCACCTCGACACCCAAACCTAATTGAAACGGTTGGAGAGAAGGAATAATTTTTAGGGTATTCCTAAAAATAAATCTAGTGAAGACTGAGTGAGGCGTATAGCTCAAAGAATTAGAGCATGTGATTTTGAATTACGGTGTCAAGGGTTCTAACCCATCCCCCACAACCGGCGTGATTTTTCCTTGGGGGATTGAATAATCATGATCGGAATAGCAGAAAATACAAATTTGCTTAAGTATGTAACTAAAAAGATTATTATTTTATCTATTAGAGATAGAGTGAGGCATGTAACTCAAAGGATTAGATCATGTAACTACGAATTACGGTGAAAAGGGTTAGAAACCCTCCCCCCAACCAGCATAAAAAAATCCCCCCTCGGAGAAGGAAAATCATGATTGGGATAACAGAAAATACCAATTTATTTGAGTGTGTAACTATAATGATTATTTAATCCTAATCAAAATTTGGAGTTTATGATATAGGAGACATTTATTGTACTTTAATATCATTAATGAGTTTTTCCATTATACACAAATTAGACAGACATATGCAAGGACTCTTATTTTTCTGAAAAAGTTATGTTTTGCCATTTAATGCATTTTCTTTATGGTTGTAATCTATTTTAATATCATTATATGAGGCTTTTATTTATACTATAATAAAATGATTTTATCTCTACTAAAGATTAATCCTATCATAAATAAAAAATACCTACAAAACGGCGTCACTTTATGAGAAGTAAAACCAACTACTCCAATAATGATGAATAAGTTCCAACTCTTAATAAATTTTTGCGGCATATTAAAGTGGTTTTAGAATTAATATCTATTTATAAAAGAATTTAATAGTCAAGGTACTGTTGAATTGATGGAGTCTTGATTCAGTCATCATGCTCGACTGTAATTTTAAATATAATTATTTCGTAATAAAAAATTGTTTAAAATTATTTATTTTAATCTTAGTTTTGCAATAAAATGTAGATCCTCAACTAATTAATTATAGTTTGCTTTAATGGAATTGGTAATGAACCGCTTTCAATTTCTACTTATAACTGATAAAATCGATATTATGTACGAAATGTCTTTTTGACACGATCTTTTGCTCTGTGTCTCTTATTCCTAAGAGGTCTTCCTCCACCATTTCGAAAAACTCTATTTATTTCAGTGTGGATGGTTTTTCAATTCGAATAGATTTTGACAAATTTAAATGGTTCTTGAAATGTTTCTAGTTGATCTGACAATTGACAGTTAAAAACATTTTCTTTTATGTAAAAAAGTTTACACATAATAGTTGAAGAAACAAAAGTCAAGTAACTACTACAAAATGGGGCTCACACATTTTAAAGGATATTATCATTGGACATGTCCAAAGGCAGAGACAAGGTTTTAAATCTTTTGATTCACATAAAATTTTGGAAAATTCACTGCCCAAATTCTAACAAACAAAACCCAACAAATTTAGTACAATACAGAATTGTAATTTCAGAGTGACAGCTTGCTTTTGTGTCCTCAAATGTATGACCATCTTCCCAAAATAACAAGATTATGAAGAGGACAAAAACACTAACAATTTCTATGCAGACATGTCTTTGTTAGGCTAACTGTAGCTTATAGTACAATTATAAACATACGACTTTTGTGGGTTATAGAGAAAACCAAAGTCAATGTAAAAATGCCTTTCATTTGAGTTAAAATAGTTTATTTAGAAAAAACTTTTGACATGAGAATCAAGGAAAGTGAAGGGGGAGACAAGGTCCCCATTATGCAATCCAGTATGGAAGTAAATAGTGTACCAATTTTACGAATACCTCTTGATGCTACATCTCTTTCAGGACCAAAATCCTTTATTATGAGTCGTATTCGTTGTCTACCTTAATCTATTATGGGCGGCAAAAGGTATCTCATACTACCCGTCGAGAATCAAGTAACCACTCGACCTCAAACATTTGTACCTATGACTAAGGAAGGTTAGTATAGATATGCATACGATCTCTACACAACAACAATAACTAGACTTCACAATTTAACAGAATCGAAACTATTCAATTAGAGTAGCATTACTTCATCGGTATATAAACTATTACTTCCATGTATTTTAAATTATTCTTAACATGTGAGATATATGATATTAATTCGTATTCAAATTGACCATCTAACTCGCTTTTGTTGGGCAATCTAAACACCGCTTCCATGTGTGTTGTGTTGCAAGTCCATTCATGTATAGGAGAAGCAAAAAAGTTAATATTTTATGATTCCTGCATATTCAAAGGCATCTTGCTCTCCATTCAAATTTTTCATGATATTTGAGTTCCCGACCTACAATTTCTTCTCAATCGGATTTTCAAATACAAATTCTTTAAAGAAAGTCGTTAAAATATCACATAGTGGTGGCCGGGGGGGGGGTGTAATATTTTATGAAAATTATAAAATAATCTTTTTTCACTTTGAATATTTGATCTCCAATGTCCAATTTAATATTATGGGAGCCAAAAGTCAATTTCGTGGTGAAGCAACCATATTCTTTTAGGTTCATATTTGTTCTTTGTAATTTGTATACACCTACTTTTGACTTCATTCACTAATTCATTGAATATTTTGACCCTGGCAAAGACTTTAGAAAAGAAACAGAGAAAAATGTTTTTTGTTACCCAAAAAATAAAAGAAAAAGCGGAACTTATAAAATGATTTTCGGTCTTCAGTAACGTTGGAATGTATAGTCATTAAATAGTTTTTTGCTCGACTCAGTGAAAAAACAATAGCAGCAGCAGTAGTAGTAGTAGTAGTAGTAGTAATAGTAGTGTTGAGATGTATCACTACCTAATGTGTGACATTCCATGACAATTGAAGTTTTAAATTAGATGGTAGTTTAAAAGGTCAAGTTTATATCAAAGTTTGAGACTTTGCAATTACATCTATAATTATTTTTTTACTATTTTTTAAATATAGTTTTGAATATGTTGCATCATACTCTCTCAAAGTTTACATTACCAACTTTGAATAGGTTGAAAGACAAATGTCACTTTTGGATGGTGACATTCTTCATAAAAAATTCAAACATATTGTGTATTTTCACAAGAAATTTTGACAAATAACACTTAACATGACAGCATTGAAATATGGAAAAAAAAATGTGTTACGACAAAAGAAAAGAGTACTTTATTAGTTGAGAAAATCTCACGTACAATATTTTTCCTCATTTTCACTTCTCTATATACAAAAGCATAACATCTAATATTCATCGCACAGCTACTATAATACAGTTCTTCTTCTAGTTTCTCTCGTCTCAACTTTTTTCTTCCTAAACTCTCACAATTTTGAATACGTATAATTCTGAGTCCAAATTATCCTCACCTTGGTGCCACACACATTTCACAATTGGAGCCATAGATTAAATTTATAGACGAGTTCATCTCTCTTTCCTAAATTCACATGAAGTCATTTTCCTTATATAAATCTTATTTCTTTTCAACTTGTGAAGGCAACAACACACCAAGATAACACTCTTAATATTGTTAATACAATATGATCATTTTTCTTTTTTCATCTTTCCAAAAAATATATCATTTTCCTAGTAGAACTTTCTATTTCACAAAATTGGGTCGAACCCAACAATCGTTATCAAAAATACATAAAACTTTTAGGAATTTGATATTTATAAAAAAAAAAAAAAAAAAAAATTGTCTACTAGAGATATCTATTGATATTGAAAATTTAAAATCGAGAATTTATAATACCAAAATAGAATCTCTACCGAAATAAAATAGGACATGTTGGTAACGTAAATCAGAAACATATTCATCTTGTCTAATTCACCATATTAAATGTTTCACTCGAAAGTATAATTAGTTCTTTATGTGACCAATCTTGACTTCATTGGATTCTTCTTGTAAATCAATGATTTAATCCCTTGAGATCAGACCTACACTAAATTTGTAAGAACTTATTGCAATAGAATATATCGAAACGTGATTTAATATATACAAGATGATAGACCCAAAGAGACACCAAAAGGGAGAAAGGGAAAAAAAATGAGAAGAATCCAAAGTATGCTTTAAAGTTTTGATCACTTCGAAATGCCTTTGAAGAACGTTCCCACATTGTTTTTTGGGTGTTTGATGCTTGCCCATCTTGTACGTTTTCTCTTTATAAATTTATACATAGCATTGCATGCATAATTTATCTTTCTTTCTTGGGTGTGTCTTCTTATTTAACTATGCAAATGGATTCTCTTCCTATGCTTTGGTGCAAGAGAAAGCATAAAGAGACCCCAACAAACCCATTTTTTTTTTCCTTCATTGGAAATCCACACACACTAGATTTGTGATAAATTAGATGTTTCTAAATACATCCCATCCCACATTGCTCTTGGAAGACTGCTTTGTGAGTTTATAATTAAGTACTTTAAATACGCTCTTCTTACGAGTCGTGTTTAAAAGTGGTCACTATCAAAGTGATTGTCACACGATACTATGCCTTTTGAGTTAATAAGCACTTTGGACACCCTCTCCTTACAAGTCGATTTTGAAGGTGAATTGTACCAAAATTATTGTTACACAATACTTCGGTTTAACACGCTTGGAGTGAATGCGTACTTCCCGCCTTTCTCCCATGCATTTATCATAATATTTCTTTTATATTACAATAAGAGTGGAGACAACAAAGTAGGCCTTGTTCTATTTGGGACAAAATCGAAACCCTACACTAATTATTTTGCCAGCCAACTATTTCTTTGCGGGATGATCATTCAATTAATGATTCTTTTGCATAATTTAATATCGATGAGATTAATTTCCACATAATTGTAGAATGTGGTTAGCATTATTCATAATAATCAATGGCCTTTGATTACTATTTCCATTTCCAATTTTACATTATCAAAACCTTTTCTTATCACATTTTAGAAATTTTGATAGAGCATTTATTTGATACTAGTTGGTGCATTACTCCAAACAGGTTTCCAATATCCAAACCTCAATGTATATTGTGCAACTTGCTGGTAGATTGCTACTTATAAAATTATTAATTTATTTAGAAAATAATATATAATTTAGCCCATGTTCGATATCAATTAAAATCTAGATTTTAATCAACAATTAATTTTAACCACATATTTTATGGATCCCATAACTTTTCGACCATACATTTCATCAACTTCTATCAAAATCTACTAAAAATATGATATTAATCCCCACCAAACATAGGCTTATTATGAATTACGAGGCTGAATTTTAAAAAATAAAATTTTAATGAATTAAATTTGTAGTCAGTATAATCAAAAATGAAAATTCTCTTAAGTACAGGAATTCTTTCACAGAATTTCTACAAGTGCTGCTGTGGCGGCTCCTAATTTGCAGACTTTTTTTTTTCTTGCCATCTGCCAATCAATCCGTGCCACGTGGAATTCTATAAGGTTTACGTGAAAATCTCTGTATAGCATCACTCAATCAAAAATACTTTCAATAACTCTCAGTTTAATTCAACTTGACTTCTTAATTTTTTTCACATACTCCCTCCGTCCCAATTATATAGGCTTGTTTAGTTTTTCACACGGATTAAGAAAGTTTATTTAATGTCATTGAAAAATTAATTTTTGTCAAGATCTTTCCTAGTTTACCCCTATTTAATTTTCAGTGTGTAAAA
>CAIGRT010009948.1:0-11757 GCA_903798405.1 Fraxinus platypoda
AACTTCAGGGCCTCGTGGAATTAGTCGAGGTGCGCGCAAGCTGGCCCGGACATCCACGGTTATCAAAAAAAAAAAAATATCTTGATCCTTTGAAGAGTAACTTCTTAATTTGGTAATTGATAATTTCACCTTGAGGTTAGTGTCAATTATTTGTTGTTTATCATGCATTGCAGCTTCTGTGGCTAGGAAGATATATTTAAGGGGAGGCCTTGGTGTCGGTGCCTTCCGGAGAATTTATGGTGGGAGTAAGAGGAATGGAAGTCGTCCACCCCATTTTGGAAAAAGCAGTGGGTCCATTGCTCGCCACATTCTTCAACAGTTGCAAAACATGAACATAATCGATATGGATCCAAGTGGGTAAGTTTAATTGCTTGAGCTGAATTTAATCTCGTGTTTTTACTTTTTAATCGCTAATTGTCGTAAGATGATGCCTGCCTGCAATTGTAAGTGGAATATGGACTCATTACCAATTCTTGATATAAAGCCGTGTTAAATAAAAAAATGACTTAATTTCCTTCATAATTTACTTCCTCTGAACTTATTTCTCCACAATCAAAAAGTATTTGCGGCACTTTCAGAAAATTCTTTTTGTAAGACTCTATGCTTGTCAATCCATGGAATATGTGACATTTTTTGGTTGCTATTCTGACTAATTTTGATTATTTTACAGTGGAAGAAGAATCACATCCAGTGGGCGACGGGATCTTGACCAAGTTGCTGGAAGGATTACTGTTGTTGCACCTTGATAGATTATGTAGGCTTCAGCTTAAGCTTGTTGAAGAGAGCTCGTAGAAAAAATCTTTGAACAAATTTTGGTTGCAAATGTGAACCTTGTCGTAATTTTTTTGACTCTGGTAATTTTTATTAAGTTTCACACATGTGTACTATCTGAGCAAGTAGTTGTATTTTATTTTCTTTAGATTTCATTTATAAATGTGATCTCGGTGGAATATACAACCCTGTCGTTTTACTAGTGTCAAGTTTCTTGCGAAAATTTTATGACCTAAAGATGGAAGTAATGGATTGTTTTTAGAATTTTTGATATCTGTCTGACTGTCAGTTGAATTTGGTAACTACTTAAACTGGTATGTACCTTAGTTGGAGCCAGACACCACATTTGATTCCGGTTAGTCAGTCCTTTTCGGGCATCTTGTCATGAACTCACCAGCAGCACATGGACATCTGCACGGGTAAGAGTGGATGAAAAAAAGATGGACATATATAGTACCACAAGAAGCAAGGGCCGACATCGTGCAGGTTAAGTTTTGTAATTGGGACATCACCACATTCAAGAATTGTGAAGTGGTTTGTGAGAATGTGCAGCATATTTTTCCAAGTCTTTAGAGCCGTTTCTCTACTGTAAATGTGGATGAATTTCCTATTCTTGAAAGCTTGAGATGCGGATAATATTTATATGGAAACTTTGTTCTATAATGGGTTGTCTTCATATCTGGCCTTGGTGAGTGTAGGTTGTGTTGTCAAAGCACACCACAAGAGGCAGATTTGAGATATCTGCACTTATTCCATACGTCACATCGTCTCGTCCCCACTGTTGATTCTAAGAATACTTATGGACTATGTTCCGGTTCACTCATAAGGATAGGTTGTGTTGTCAAAGCACACCACGAGGCAGATTTGAGAAATCTGCACTTATTCCATATGTCACATCGTCTCGTCCCCACCGTTGATTCTAAGAATACTTATGGAATATGTTCCGGTTCACTCGTAAGGTCCAACGGCGTAGTCCCAAGGGCCATTTTCCTTTGCTTTGTAAATGGGGAACCAAAGATCAATTTCACTTTACTCCCAAAGAATGCCAAGGAAAATCCCAATTGGTTATACTCCTATAACTAAGCCTAAGCCTAGCGAACAATGTGAAATACAATTAGGCTACTTACTTATTACATTCTATCATTCTTTTCAGAATTGACACCCACAGCGGCCCATATTTTCAGTTACATGACTAGAGAAACAATCTTCTATTGAAAGTAGCTTGTAAATAGGGGGTACTATTCTAATGTAAGTAGCTTTATGCAATACTTGGTAAGTTTTTAACTTTGCTCCTTTTTTAAGCATTTCAACTCTAGTTTTTTTTTTTTCAATAAATGTAAATCCTCAACACATTTTGTCCAAGTAATTCTCATTGTCATCGTCATCCTCAACATGTTTTGTAGAGGATGTCTAGAATTATATAATACTAGAATCTTTTGTTGTGTGAATTTATCATAATTCTTGACTTTTTGGTTGGACTCGGACCCGGACCGTATAGATTCGTAGTCATTTAACATTCAGCCCCTGTTTGGCCCCCATTAATTTTCATTTTGGTTCATTAAATTTCGTTTTCTTCAGTCAATTATGATAGGCGGTTGGGACCCACTGACACTTCGATGCAACAGAAATAAATTTAACATGAACTTCTTATATTTTAAAATAACCATTAATATTATGAATGACAATTTCGCCCCTACTATTGTGTAAATGTCAAAATGAGGGCGAGGGTGTTTTCGTCCTTTAATTGACCAACGGTTGTCTGGGAAATAAATGCGTCTGACACGTGATTGACTCAATTGACATGCACTAATGTTGAAAAGTGTGAAAATGTGCAAAAATAAAAATTAATGGGAGCCAAACAGGGGCTCAATTGAAGGGTTTCCAATCCGTTTTACCTCTTACTAATTACTTGCACATGTCTCATTCTTTGAATAGTAAAATAGACGAACATTTAATTTCATTTCAGAGAGAGAGAGAGAGCATGTCTGGTTAGGATTAAAAAAAATTTAAAATTAAATATTTTTTTTGTTGCTTAACATGCTTGGATATGCTTTTTTTGTTACTTAAAATTTTTAAAGAAAAAATTATTTATTCTGAATGTAATTCTTATTTACTGTCAAATTGAGTAACTAACGAATATAAATTTAACTAATAAATAATTATTTATTTACTTATAAGTAAATTTTTAAGCTTACCTAAAACTGCTCCTTGGGTTCAGATCTCTGTCATTGTCCGAATCTTAGAATGGACCTAAGGCCATGTTACCTTGGTTCAACTAGTGATTTACTTTTCTAGATCATAATCACTCATTTCATTTTTAAATTAGAGGCTTAGTGATTAATCATTGAAACCAAACTTTTAGTTTAATGCTTTTGATTTGAAAATTCATCATTTTATGGTGGCTTAAATTTCACTTAAAAGTTTTTGAAGGTCACAACCACAATCAAAGCTGCAGGTTCATTCTTAATTTTGAAGTTAGCTTTTTTGCTTATAATTAATGCCTTAATTTAAGTTGCATCAAAATCATATCCCATTAATTTTCCAAGTTTTAATTATTTATTTGCCTTTGACGTAACACTTTCTTTTTATCTTTAATAAAGCATTTGCGGGTCATGTCCTGAAAGATAGAATGTACACTTATGTATATATTGTTCTAGGAAAAAGATGCAAGTACGGGGATTTTTAACAGAGTTTTGACAGGAAGCTGATGTGGCAAAAAGCCGTTGGCCTGTTTTTTTTATCTTTTCTTTTTTCCTCCAATGAAATCTCTCCATTTCAAAATCCTGTAAAAATTCTGTGTGTTTTTCCTGTATGTGTAGCAATGTTCATTGTTCTATATGTATTTCTAATCGTAATAAACTCGCACGAAATATAAGTTAATTTTAAGTATTTCTTTTAAGATTCGAAGAATTCATTTCAAGTTTTATTTATAAAACTTATCCTAAGATTTAAATAAAAAAATAACAAAAATAAGAAAATTTTGAATAAAATTAATGTAGGAAGTTCTATTACATCCTTGTATGACATAAACTTTTGATTTCAACTTATAATCATATATATCAAAAATAATTTATGTTGGAAATTTGTAATTCTTGTTAAAGAAACTCCATAGAAATATTTGAGCCGACAGCATAAATAGAATGACTCTATCATTAAAAAAACGTGGTAATAAATACATAAAGTGAATTATAGTGCCAAAATGAGTAAAATACTCCTTAAAATAACATTAATTTTACTTTGTTTTACCCTACACCCACACACCCGCATGCACCAGCAAACTATATATATAATGTGTATAAAAGGAAAATTTGTAGCAGAGGTCTTAAACTTTTTAAAAGTATGCAATGCAATCTCATACCTTTAAATTATAGCAACTATGTCTCAAATCTTTCAATAAATACGTGGTAGAAGGACTTCTGGATGATTTATGATCATATAATCATTCGTTGACCAAAAATCAATCATTTGATCTTAATTTGATCAATTTTAAAAAGAAAAAAAAAAAAAAAAAAAAAANAAAAAAAAAAAAAAAAAAAAAAAGAGCATCCGAATAGTTTTACTTAAAATAAGAAAAAGGTTAATGACTAATAAAAAAATATAGATCTTTGTCTACACTGCACCATCCATTCTTCCCACTACAACCATAGCCACCATCTCCATCCCAACAACTACACCACTTCATCTTGATTTGTGTGAGGCTCAAAAATGCAAATACAACATGTAAAGGGAGTCTGTCACCATGGATGCAAAAGTCCAATTACATATGTAAAAGAGAAAAACACCATTTATTTCCCTTCTCACAAAGTTATCAAAGTTCAACCTGCCAATATACGAGTTCGATTTCTCCCTGCTTAACCCAACACAAACAAAAGAATCTTCACAGCCTTCACATAGTATTAGCAGCAGCAACAATCTCAAAAAAAGCTTTATCAATGAAATGAAGGTGCTTAAACTTTAGTGATCATTAGTGAAATTTTTCTCGAATATATGCACACATTGAAGCCAGTATAGATAAAAGGACTTTGCTTGGTGTACATAATACATGTACATAGAGGTGTCCATAACCCTCACATAGAGTGGAGTCCACATTTTTGTGGGTCCCATCCCGTGTGAGGGTTATGTACACNATAGAGGTGTCCATAACCCTCACATAGAGTGGAGTCCACATTTTTGTGGGTCCCATCCCGTGTGAGGGTTATGTACACCCTTATGTACATATATTATGTACACTTAGCATTTTTCTAGATAAAAACTATGGCACAAAATGACTATTATTTTTGTGGATGGTGAAATCCTAGAAAACAGAGAAGGGCAACCACCCTTAGATAGCTATGTCAACGAACCGAGCCGAAAAAAAAAAAACTTGGACTTGACTCGAGCTTTTTTTGGCCTAACCCGAGCAAAGCCTGGCCAAAAAAGATGAGGCTCGACCCGAGCCGACTTGAGTTTTTTTTTTTTTTTTAATATATTGAAGGCTGCAACAGACAGCTAAAAATAGTTGTCTGCAAAGGCAGCTCTTAAAAAAAAAAAATTAATTTTAGACTCGAGCCAACGCCCCAAAATGGGGCTCGACCCGAGCTTCGGCTTGGTGTAACCGAGCCCAAGTCGGGCCCGGCTCGGGTCGAGTCGCCGAGATTTTTTGTCATCCCTACCCTTAGATTTGGATCAACAAAGAGGGACAACCATCATTCGGATTTGATTAATTGTAAAACCATTTTAGGTTATGGTGGTGGGTAGTGCAGGGTGATGAAGAAGATGATTATTTCCTTTTTTTTTCTTTTTTGTTTCTCTTTTTTAATTATTATAATTAATAAATGTTGAAATTTTATTTTACCCTTCATTAAGATGGTTAAATGTAGGTCAAATGATAATATCTTGGTCAACTAATGTGCAATTGAACGGAAACTGTCTAGATGTCCTCATTACGAGACATTTATTGAAAGGTTTGGACTTAATTGTTATGACTAAATATTCGGAACTGTATTCTACATTTTTGAAAGATCGGAGACCTCTACTGCAAATTTCCCTGTAGAAAATATAAAATTCCTTCACTTTCCATTATGCTTCATTTTTTTCCTTTCTAATTTTCATTACTGAAAAGGGTAATTCAGTCAGTTTATTGTTTCCAAATTTTGTCCCCGCCAAACCTATCAAAGAGGGATATTATTGTCCTTTCACTAAAATTCCAGGGCCAGATGGTGGTTTCTCAACGACTATTAAAGGAGGTGCCCGCTCTCACAGATTTTCTCACCTCTCTCTCACTTCCAATAACGATTTCGGAATTCCAAAGGTGCGATCGAAGAGGTGAAATTTTCGTTTTCGTATTTGAAATTCAATACTTTTGTGTAGTGTTTCACACATACACACTGTGATAAGTGTCGGTAGATGTGAAGTTTTTATGCGCATTTTATGTGCGTGTGTGCGCGAATAAGAAATGATGTTGATTTAATGTGTCGGTGTAAAGAAATAGGACGGATTTCTACGGCTTTTGATTAATTTCTTTGATAATTCGCCGATCTGAAAAATTGTGTCGGTGAATGGTTTGATGTTAATGATTTAAATGAATTTGATTTGATCTATCGATTGCTGCTATACTTTGTGTGCTGTGTTGTTAAATGTTAATTATGGAGTTTTGTTAGATCTATTAGTGTTTAGGGGAGTCTGGCTCGGATCTAGCGTTCTCTTTGTTTAGATTTAACTCAAATTTACAGGTGTTGATTTTGTGAGCTCATTACATGCAATTGGACAGTGGTATCGTGATCTGTTTCAATTATTGTAATTAGGCGAGACAAATTAGTGAATCCGATACGCTTTTTTCTTAGAGATATGAAATATTCTGTTCTAAAAATTTTGATCTTTTACAAAAGAATTATGAAAAGTAGCATTTGGTTCTATTCTTTTATGCTAGTCTACTTATTTGTTCACATTACGTACGGCAGATCTAATTTTGAAGCTCAAGAGTTGGATTTTGAAAAGTGTGATTGAATGACATGTTGAATTTGGCACTATCCAATCAAATGCTGGGGTAACAGGTTTCTTGGGGAGGCATAATCTTTTGTTCGGGTTTATTTAGCTGATCTTTCTGAGTGAAACTGAATATCTATGCCCATAAATCTCATACTTGACATGGCTTCAATTGCATATATTTGTTTTCATCCATTAGCAAAACTCTCTTTCTGTTAAAAATAGAATTTAAAATTTTATTTAATCGATCTTTTCGTAAGTAAATTATAACTTTCCAGTTCTGATCAGTTTTTGCTTTTCAAGAATGTTAATAAAATTAACGCAGTTGACCCCTAATTTATTGGGAATAAGACTTGGTTTGTTGGTGTTACTAAAATTGTCATGATCTTATAGTGAGGATACTATGTGTTACATTCTCTCTATGAAATAATAAGTAAATCTTTTGTAACATTGGTATTAAGACTTTCAGGCTAGGGCTTTAGATTATGGACTGCCACCCATTTGTTTCGTGCAATTTTTATGTGGTGATCGGTAGTAAGATCTAATTAATTTATATATTATACATGACGATACTGCCAAAATCAGCCTGAGATTTGCCTTGCCGTGACGACTGCACAGTGTTCCCACATCTCATTTTCTGTCTGCAAGCATAAATTAAGAAATCTGTGTGTATCTGATAAATGAATTTATTTTTCCAGAGTACTAGAACAGAGGAAAAATGGTGAAGATTTGCTGCATTGGAGCTGGATATGTTGGAGGCCCCACCATGGCAGTGATAGCGCTGAAGTGCCCTAAGATTGAAGTGGCGGTTGTTGATATTTCTGTTCCCCGCATCAATGCCTGGAACAGTGATCAGCTCCCTATCTATGAGCCTGGCCTTGATGAAGTGGTGAAACAGTGTCGGGGCAAGAATCTTTTCTTTAGCACAGATGTCGAGAAACATGTATCTGAAGCCGATATAGTGTTTGTCTCAGTCAATACTCCCACCAAGACTCGGGGTCTTGGAGCAGGAAAAGCTGCAGATTTGACATATTGGGAGAGTGCAGCCCGCATGATAGCCGACGTATCAAAGTCTGACAAAATCGTGGTTGAGAAGTCCACCGTCCCTGTCAAAACAGCTGAGGCCATTGAAAAAATTTTGACTCACAACAGCAAGGGAATTAACTTCCAGATTCTCTCTAATCCAGAATTCCTTGCCGAAGGAACTGCAATTAAAGACCTTTTCAAGCCTGACAGGGTTCTGATTGGAGGCCGGGAAACCCCTGAAGGCTTAAATGCAGTTAAAGCACTGAAGGACGTTTATGCTCACTGGGTTCCTGAAGAAAACATCCTAACCACTAACTTGTGGTCTGCTGAGCTCTCAAAGCTTGCTGCCAATGCATTCTTGGCTCAAAGAATCTCATCAGTCAATGCCATGTCTGCTCTTTGTGAGGCCACTGGTGCAGATGTTTCACAAGTTTCTTATGCTGTTGGTACAGACTCAAGAATTGGTCCCAAGTTCCTTAATGCTAGTGTTGGTTTCGGTGGTTCTTGCTTCCAGAAGGACATCCTTAACTTGGTTTACATTTGTGAGTGCAATGGTCTTCCTGAGGTGGCAGAATACTGGAAACAGGTCATTAAGATTAATGACTATCAGAAGACTCGTTTTGTGAACCGTGTTGTTGCCTCTATGTTCAACACAGTCGCTAACAAGAAAGTTGCCATCTTAGGTTTTGCTTTCAAGAAGGATACTGGAGATACCAGAGAAACCCCTGCTATCGATGTTTGCAAAGGACTTTTGGGCGACAAAGCTCGATTGAGCATCTACGATCCTCAGGTTACCGAGGACCAGATCCAGAGGGACCTTACAATGAACAAGTTCGATTGGGACCATCCTCTCCATCTGCAGCCCATGAGCCCCACCACAGTGAAGCAAGTTAGTGTCGTTTGGGATGCCTACGAGGCAACTAAAGATGCACACGCTGTTTGCATTCTCACTGAGTGGGATGAGTTTAAGTCTCTCGATTTCCAGAGGATATACGAGAACATGCAGAAACCCGCCTTCATCTTTGATGGAAGGAACGTCATCAATGTGGACAAGCTGAGGGAAATTGGCTTTATCATGTACTCAATTGGCAAACCACTGGATGCCTGGCTCAAAGACATGCCTGCTGTTGCATAAAATGCATTTCTTCGAATGTCTTCATATTGTGACCAATGAGTGTCGCTATCTGGTCTGAATTTAGAGCATTATGTTTCCTCTTACCAGTATTTATGATACTGCTATCTCTCATTTACTTGTCCTCTTCAAGGACCTGATTCGTTCTTTTGTTTGGCTTATAAGCTGATAAGTTTTCGCAACTTTTTTTGTCCCTCATTATTTGATGAAATTTATATGTTGTGAACTAAGCAGCTTTACATGGTCGTGTTTGAAAGTTATTTTTCGAAAAAAATAAGTTTTGTTAGGTGACAAAGTTTTTGGCATTATCAGTTACTTGAAAGTGCATTGGATTCAATTTGTTTTTTCCTTCATGAAATTTTGCACAATAGATGTTAAAAGGCGGCGTAACTACCCTATTTCACAACCCAATAGATTTAATTATTTCTGTAATTTGAGGTAAAGCATCTAAATATTCATTAAGCAAAAACACAAGGTTGAATATTTTTACAAAAATACTATGAAATGGAAATTTTTACAAACTTGAACTACGTGTAATATAATATGTTACTAGAAGTTAATTGAATGCAATATAATTTAGAGAGCATGATCCCAAATTTTTTAAAAAACAATAATGTTGACATCAAGAAAAATTATTACTTATAGGGGTTATTAATTTATTGATAATGAAGTTATTTTTAATTTTTTAGTTAACTCTACATGAATTTGATGGATGTAGAGTACATCTTCGATTATCTTAGTGAAAATGATACAATAAATGGATGTTTATTGGCGAAGGATTATTCAAGGGATGCTGAATACACTCAAAGATGATGATCGTAATTTAGGTAATATTTTACTACATATTTCTTTGAAAGAAGCATTTCAAACATCATTACATATAAATTTAATTATTTATAAAAAAAAAATCAAGCGTAATTCAAATTGTAAGAGTCAAAGAGATAATTTTATTATTATTATTATTATTAATTGGGCTTGGGGCAACTAACCTACTGGCGAAGTCTTATCAAGTCAGTGACCTTAGTTCAAATCTCCTTTGGAGGACAATTCAAAAAAAGTGATATATGCATTGAACAAAATTAGGGATTGGGTTGAGTTCGGTTGAGTACAAAGGAAAATAAGTAAAATTAATGTGTATATTTTCAGAAAAAAATTGATTTGAGAGAGAATATGAATTGTCAAGTAAAAAGTTCATGAATATGCATTATAAAATCCTTCGTGTTTAATCAATTACTATTTTATGATTTCTTTGAACCCTAAATAATTTTAAATAAAATTACTGTTTTATGTTTTATTTTTAATTTATAAAAGATTCTTGTACTGAGGTTTTAAGAGGGTGGATATGATGAGTTGATACCGCAACATTTTCTTCCAATTAGCATGGAGGTAATTCTTACATTTTAAAAGTTTAAATTGTTAAAAGATAAGATTTCACATTAAATATGAATGCAAATATAAATCAACTTATAAGATTTGGGCTACTTCTATTAACCTTTTAAGATGAAACTCCAAGTATTAAGGTCCATTAAAATTTAACGAGCAATTTGATCCGATAAAGATTCATAAACCAACTTATAAGGATTTGGACTACTACTCTTAATAAGTTGATATTTAAAGGTTGAAATTCAAATCTTAATATAAACGGATTCTGATTATCCTTTGGAAGCTTTTCAAAAACTTACGGCCTTCTATGCAAAATTTCTTGAGGAGGATTCCAGTGGACCCCAGTTGCACTAGGTATGGATTTGAGTGAAACCAACATTCAGGTGTTTATAAGGATAACAAAAAAATTCGTTTAAGTCGATACTCAAGGGGTCCAGCCTAACCTAGTAAATGGGGCTGGGGTCATTGTCCCAAAGCGAATACAGTACGGGTACGGGAAATATAGTCTTCACCTCGCTACCCGCCAAATTTAAAATTAATTTCAAATTTAAATTTTTTTATCAAATAAAAATAATAGATTTATCATCATATTTAAAGAGAATATAAATTGTTTTTAACAAATTTTAAAAAAATAATATTTACTAATTAAATATATATAAAAAAATAAAAACAAAAAACAAAATAAATAAAAAATAACAAGAAAAATAAATGGGGCGATAAATGGATCAGGGTACCTGTCCCGCCCCACCCCGATCCCATCTCGAACCCTTACCGTCCCACTTTAACTGAGTATGGGGATGTGACAAGATGACAAAAATATCCGACGGGATGGAAGTGAGAATGGCCGACCCGTCCCGCCCCTTTGCCATCCTGAGGTGTTTATCCTATGTCAATCATGTTGCATTGCCAGAAAATTTTGCCTATATCATTGACTTAATGTCACATGGTCATTGAACTGTTTTAAAAAAGTTAACTTTGAACTTATTCATTTGCTACCAACATTGCATCTGCCAAGTATATGTTAAATTTTTCCGTTAATTTGATCTTATTTGGCAGCCTAGCCTATTGTGGATCATTTGGAGTGAGTGGAACCATGTATTTTATGGAGGGCCTAGGCGTGAGGTTAGAGGGGTTTAGGGTCCGAGCATTTGAGAACAGCGATCCAATTTAGTACAATTTAAACTAGCCTCAGATAGTGGCGGGTACAAGGTGGGGATGGTGAGTGATGTACCCTACCAGATTTTTGACTATTTTTTTTAATGAAAAAATGCAATATGTTGGTCAAACTTTGGATTTTTAGTCAATTAATAAAAACTTAGGCTATGTTTGATAGCCAAGGAATTCCATGGAAGTAGGAAAACGTTTTCTATTTTCCCCAAATTGTGGTGTTTGATAGCACAAATTTTCCTAGGAAAACATTTTCCACTTTTTTCTAGGTACAATCATTTGATGCACAAAAGCTTGATTTTGTTTTCCCACCT
>CAIGRT010009956.1:0-27474 GCA_903798405.1 Fraxinus platypoda
ACACTTTTTGTATGTCAACAGAATGTGCATGTGTTTTTCTTGTTTGTTGAAGTAAAATGGGAGGGATTTTGTGGAAGAAAATAGTGGCGGATGTGGTGATGGCCGTGGGTTTGGTGGCGATCGACCACTCTCCGGTATCGGCATCGATGGAGGTTCTATTTCTTGGTTTCGTTTTGTGGTGTGGGTGAGCCGTGAGGGGTAGGAGTGGGGTTGGATTGTGTGAAAGAGGAAGTGGAAGTGGGAAAAGAAGAAGATGATTTTTCTTTTCTTTTTCTATTTTTCAATTTAATTTATTATGGACATATTTGTTTTTTTTTTTTTTTATATTTTTCTGTACAGAAATAAAGTATTCAATTCATTTTACTATGTTATTATGTTCAGTATTGATCTCAAAAAAAATCTGATTTTAATACCTACCAAACAGGGGCTAGTTTTTTAATAATTTATTTGTGACTCGTTTGTATTATTTAAAAAAATTTGGGAGTATGATTGCAATTTTATTAATTATTCTTCTTTTCTTTTCGTTTCGTTTTATTTAAATGGGACATTATATTTGTCATTTTACAAATTTTAATTGAGAAATTGAATAAAAATTTATGAAAATAACATTTTCCACAATGAAACGTGAAATAGAGGTGAAAATGCAAAAAATTGAAATGTAGGGACGTTTTACACATTAAAGACCAAATATAGGATATGTTTGTACTAATAAGCTTTTCAAAAATTATTTGAGAAAAAAAAATTACATTTAGCTCTAGTTTTTAACTTATTATTTCAAAAATTAGATTTAACTTTATTTTTTCAAAAATCGAGTATATATTATACCCGTCCCACCAAACATCACCCCACCAAACATTCACACCCACACAAGCACAACTGTCGCCGCCTACACAGCCCGTCGCCACCATCACTTCACCACCACTTTCACCACCGTCGCACCGCAAAATGTAAACCACTAAATGTTGCTGGGCTTAAATGTAAACCACTAAATGTTGATGGGCTAAGCAGGGCTGCTCTTCGCAGCAGTGTGCGACGTTGTTGCGGTTTGCGGTGTCGCCAGACACAATGCGGGCATCAAGAAAAAAAATTTAGGTTATGGGTAAGGAATTGGGGGAAGAGGGCTTCTACAGTTTGTGAAATAGCAGGCCCATGTTTGTAATTTCAAATCAGTGGTCAATTTGCAAATGTTAGTTGTTGGTACATGTAGCGGTGAGGTGATGACGAGACAATGGTGGTGAGGTGGCGTAACGTTTAGTTGGTACCGATGGGATGGAGTACAGTGGGATGAAGGATGTTTGTGACCAATTATTTAAGTAATTGTAATCAATAAAATGAGTAATTTATGATTAATAATTAATATGTGACTGATAAAATGGGTAATTTGTGATCAATAAATAATATGTGACATAAAGAAATGTTTGACTGCAAATAAAATTGTAATTGTGAGTGACAATTTGTATTTTTGTGATATGCGATTTGTCATTGTGACTATAAATTGCTTGTTGTGATCACCCATTTTTGAAATATTTTTACAAGTTTCTTATTTTTAAAAGTGTATCCTGAAACATTTGTAATTATGTATTTTTTCCGTTACTTTATTTAGATATTATGTAACTGAAAAATTAATTTTAAAAAAAATGAGTTTTAAAAAAAATTATATTTAATTTTTTTGTATAACAAATTCAACAACATTATTTAAACCAGTATAAAATTTATGGAAAAATATAGGTTTATTTTCGTTTAATAAATAAACACGTGCTATTTGAAGAAATTTGACAAATTTGTTACTTGGAGTTTGATATGTTACTCTCAATTGCTGTCGAATATGGAATTTTATTTTCTCATCTTCTTGTTGAGAACTTATCCCAGCTGAAAAGGCCATAAACGCATCATTCGGCCAATGTTGTTACCATAGTTGCCCTCGTTTGGTCTCATTATTTTCTATTAAATTATAATTTATTTATTTTTTTCTTCTTATCAACTGCACATTTTTCAATAAATAATATTACACGTAAATTAAAAAAAATCCTTTTTTTAACAATACATTATTCAAAGAGTTAATATTTCTCTTATTATAACGTGAAACAATGGGGACAAACGGGCACACGCAATAAATCTGATAAAATTTAGTAATTTTATTTTTTTGTATTCATTTTCAAACAGTAAATATGCACAAGCCCAAAAAAAAACTAGTACGCATCTAATTAACCCCTGATTTACCGTGGCAACCCACACTACCGGGACCCTCCGTTTAGGATTGTCATTTGAATGAAAAATTTAATTTTTTTTCTTTTTTGAGGTAATTTTTTCCCCAAAATTTTTAAACTTTTCTCATAAGAGAATGATGGACTAAAATATAAATTATTGAATAATGCTAATTGTACATAATAGAGTTACATAATGATTTACATACAAATGAGGTGTCATTTTTTTTTATTTGGTCGAACAAATTTTGACACAATCATATCTTACAACATTATGTGTATTTAAACTATTATATAAATCATTATATACATGTAGCACAAGTGTAAATTGTTATATGCTAGATATTCTAAATTTTGAAAGGATTTTGTTATTTGTACAATCATCGAGGACAATTTTGTTGACAATGTAGTGTTTTGGAATAAAGTTGGCTACAAAAATAACCTTTTTTTTTGTTAAAACTGTCCAATAATATAATGTCACGTATCGTTATGCAAACAAAGTTGTACACTGAGTATGACTCATTTTGAAAACCATATTTTTTTGAATGAAATAGTTCCGTGTTCAGTGCTTGTTTGGTAAAGTTTTTATTTGCTAAAAAATTGGTCGAACTTCGTTTTTCATCACATATTTCATAGTATCGAGCAACTTTTATCAATTTTTGGCAACACCACCCCTCTCATCAATGATGGAATTAAATCAGACTTGAAAATGGTATGTAAATTTTCTAATTGAATTTTCATACTTTGTTTTAGTGACAGCAAAGGTGTTGATTCATTGATACATTTCATTATTATGAACAAAAAATCGACAAAGAATGTCTCATAAGTCAATATTGTTTCTTACAAAAGTTCTTTAGCTTCTTTATGTTTCCATTTCTGATAGCTCAAAAGAAAGTTCTTTTCTCTCATTTTACTTAAACCTTTTCTGCTATTGCAAGCAAATAATTTTATTCCTTGCTTAAAAATGTAGGTTAAACAGTGAAACATACTTTTCAAGCTACTTATTTTATCAATTAATTTCTAAAGTTACCATATATACTATCAAAACATTTTTATTTTTTAATCTTACTTAAAAAAAAAAAGTAAGTTTAAGAACAATACCAAACATGAAATTACTACGTCAAATTCCAACTATTACAAAATCAGTAGCTTATTTTACCACAATTTGACAAGAAAATACTGTTCCTGAGAGGCAATTCATTCCCAGAACGAGCTTAATTTAGAACTACAAAGAACAACATCAATGGATCAACAAACAAAGAGCAAAAAAATTATCAAGAAATTGCTTAAAGGAAAATTAGTCTTAGCTGGCTATAAGGCCATTGAATCGGACAGGACCCTTCTGTTTTAGTAGCAAATTTAGCTGAGCCTTCTGGCACTCCAACTTGGTGCCCATATGTTTACTTCTGCAACCAATTGCTCGAACCACTTTTGGAAATTCGACGAACCCTTTAATCCCTCTTTTGATATGAGGATTTTCGGGCTCTGGAGAAGCTCTTCTCTGAATTACCATTGATTGAAGTTTGCCATTGTTATCAGTATTATTACAACTCGGTTTATCTGCCAATACAAACCTTATTTTGTCCCTGTAAAAAACACAACAAAAAGGTTCAGTGAATAATTTGGAACAAAGAAAGTCGATTAGCAAGAACAAATGCTTTAATTTGGATGACTAACATTGTTTTTAACCCTCTATTAGTGACACCCGAAGCAGATGTAGTCTGATGATGATCAATATCATCTTCTTGATTCTTTCCTTCTTTCTTGAAACTTGATGATTCAATTTGAATCCTTTTAGTGTCTTCCAATTCTAACAGTTTTTCTTCGAGAAAGAGCTTTGCTTCTGAGAGCTTCATTTGCACGCGTTCTTCCCTTATAACCTCAGACACGCGTAGCATTTTCCTTTCTTCCTCCATTTCTTTCTTCATCCTGTCGAATTCAGCTTTATCAAAAGATACTTCTTTAGCAAGATCTTGGCAAACCCTCTCTAATGCTTCTCTTCCTTTCCTCTCCTCAGAAAGTTCCCTGGCCAGTTTTTTATTCAAAGACTCCATTTTTTTACGTGCTTTGCGTTCACATTCTAGCACAGCCTTCAACCGAACAATCTGTCCTCGAGCAACTTCAAGTTCAGATTCCATAAGGGGCTTGATAAAGGTTAAATCCCAGAAAGAAGCTGCAATTTTTCGTGCGGAAATAGGTAGGTGGAGATGATGAATTTGCTTGTGAGTAAGATTCTGTTGATGATTTTCTTGTTGATGAGAGATATAAAAGGGGTTCTCGTACAGTTTCCAGGTAGGGCAAATGGAGGTGGTGATGGGGGCAGTGGGAACCATCTGATTCTGGGAATTTTCTTCGCTTCTGATCATCATCACCATCGTCATGATCTATACCATTGGGGGATATTGCTTTCTTGGTTGTGCTTTGTAGATGAGATGAAACTTTTCTTGATTAGGACTGTCTTTTTGCTTTTGCTTTTGGGTTTTGTAATTGATGGTAGGTCCATTCTACCCCATCGATGAAGCTGCTAATAATGTGGCTTATAAAGGTGAAGAGGTTGCATCACATGCACCTCTCTGTATTTTATAACCATGGTGGATGGTGGGGTTGACCCTTTGATCTCTCTCCCCAGACGGAGAAATGTACGTGTATAATTATAAAGCAATGTTACTATCATATGCAGTTGGGCAATGTTACTTTTTTATGCTGGTGAGTTTTTTGAAAAGCTGATTATGATAACTCTCACGTTAGGGTACTACGAGCACCCTCTACTCAACGCATCGACTAAGCCCTTAAAAGTGACTCAGTGGATACAGAGGTGCGCTTAAATCCCTACTCCACTGATGTGGGGTGAAAGGATTTATTAACTCGGGTCATTACATTTTTTAAGCAACAAACTTAGCATATACGACGAAACCCATAATATGATTACAAGTAATACACATCCATCTCACCGGCAAAAAAATGTTGAAGATAATTGCGTTGTAAAGTAGGCTTTATTCTATCTAGAATTAATTCCAGGAAATGATTGCCAATATGTGTACCTAGCAAGAACAATAAAAAAAAATAAATAAAAATAAAAAAATATATATATTTTTATAGCAATTTATTACAATGTGTGGCAAAGAATTAACTTTTAACAAAAAATCACATGCTAGAAAATGAACACGCTCTTGGTGCACCATCCTAGACAACTCACCAATAGAAGACAAATTTCTCCTGAATCACGGAAAATTCCAAATGGCACTCAACGCTGGTAGCAGCACGTAAGAGTTGGGAATATATCTGGATGTTAATGAAGGCTCTAATGGCGCACATCACCTGCAGATATTCATTAACAATTGCCAGTAAAAATGAGAGCAACCCTGAAGCCCCTGTTCTTTAGCTAGTAAAATTGTTCAAAATAAACGGGGTGCAGTATAAATCACTTGACATAGCCTAGAATTAGTACTTGTTTCAAGTAAAACCTTTTGATCAATCAAATTTACATGAAATCCATTGGGGTGAAGGTTTCTATGAACATTCGCCAAGTTTGAAAAGTCGCCTGGGTCAAGAGTTGTCTTGAAGCAAGTCTAAAAGCAAATGCCAATTAAAGCCATGGACTATGTCCCCTTCAAGAGCCCTCCATTTTACCAAAATACCCATTTGGATCTCTCCCCATAACGAGGGCTTCTCTAAAGGGATCCCTTCAAGATCGGCCAGTGGTACGTTACATGGAGTCCCACCTCTTCTTTGCCTTAGGAACTCTCGCTCCTACCATTAAAGTATCTACTATTTCCTATCATCAAAATATCACACACATTACATCTACAGGCACACAATTATTTCTCAGATAAGGGCCAAAAATGCTTCTAACAGTGGCTCACCCACAAATGTGAATGAGAAAGAAAACCGGTCACAAACAGTGGGCAATAATCACAATGCCCAACAGGATGCAATAAGTTGATGTCTTAATTAGGCAACTAGTTGACCAAATTGAAGTACTAAAAAGAATGGATAGAGCAAGAGAATGCTCTCTATCAATTCATAATTCATAACTGACAAAATAAGTACTGGTAAGTTTCTTCGTTATTAGATGAACATTGAGAGAGAGAGGCCCTAAATCCCTGTCAACAAGTTATATGGTCACAGTTGCAATTCTGTTCCCAAATTGGTAAAACAAGGAAATTAGGGGCAGGAAGGCTTGAAGATGCCCTGCTTTTGCATATTCATCTAAATTTCTACTGCATATTTCATGATGGAAAAGGATCCAAAGACACGAAAGAAGAAAAAAAAAGAAATCTATATTCGATTTAAGGTATACTCCGGTATCCGTTCAATTCTTAAAACTTGTTTTCTTATTTTCTTAACTAGAATAACATGATTAGAAAGGTGAATCAGAATCAAGATTTTCACTTGGTAAGATGCTCTAATCAGGAAACCAGTCTGGTTCACATAAACTAACCCAACATATCATGCCAATACAAGTACAGGAGAGGACATCTGACACCCTGGAAAAAGATAAGAACTAACTTCAATGGTATAGTTTTCCCACATCTAAGAGTTGGGTATGCAAACTTCATTTGGACCATGAATTTAGAAAAGAAGGAAAATAGAACAGATCTAACCTGATATTCCTCATCTTGTCGAATCAAAAGAAAGAACAACTTTAAAATATTATTTGAGTGTAGTAAAATAGCCCAGAAATATAAGAGTAATATAATATAAATATTTTACAGGTTTTTCTTTTATAATAAATTTTTTTCTGTGTATTTCTTCCTTTTCCAGGCAAGTTCAAAAGCCAATTGAAGCTTAATACAGACTGTACGAGGCATGTATAAATATAAAAAGGTGGTATCTCAAAGGTGTATCACGACAAAGTTAAGATCTAGGATTTGAATCCCTTTCTGTTCTTGTTGGTTACTTGGATTTATTTTTGCAATAATTCAAATTGTAGTTAAATGCACGCAATAGATAAATCCTAAAATGGCCAAATAGTAAGCAACCCGGAAATCTTAAAAATATATTCATGGTATCATTTCCAATTTACCGCATATGCATAATTGACCCGGAAAATTATTATTGGAGTTCCCATCTTTAGGCTTTAGCCTCTCCTTTTCGCTATCTATTTAACACCTAACTTTACCCCAAGATCTAAAATCACTATCTATCATATCCTAGATAAAAGACATTTACAACCAACAACCACCCATCATCACCAATGGAACTGGATAGCCATCCTTGAAATGACCATCATCATTAATCTCCTCCTAGAATGAATGGTATTATAATCAAAATATTCAAACAAAACACACAAATTTACAGAACTAAAGATCCAACAACCAAAAGAACACCATATTGTTCCACTAATAATTACTATATGGGTGTGGTGTTTTTTTAGTAGAAACGCCATCTAAGCCTAGAAGGGATCTTTAGGTCTCCACCTAGACCTGGTGGAGAGCTTTGGAGTCCCAAACCCTGTCTATTGATAAAGAAATGATGTTCAAATGGGAGGTGTCTCTCCATGTAAATGCAAGATGATGTTAGATATAGAATTTGGAAATATGTATATGAGCATCTTTACTGTATCTTTGCACGTGTGAACTTGAGATAGTAGTTCAGCGGGATGGTGAAGGTTTCAAGTGATACAAAAGGGGAGGTAAGATTTGGGTGTAACTGTGTAAGCATTCATGGAGAAGAAGGGGGATGTGAGCAACAGGAAACTGGTGGGTGGGCTTAATTTTGGTGGAAGAAAAGGAAAGAAGCTGCACTTTTGCAATTTGGTATAAAAGGGTTACAACTCATAGTGCGTTTGAGACTCGATGAGATTTCAACGATAAAAGAACTGTTTCATGCATCCTAGTTTGTATTTGGGAAAAATGAGGACAATATTTCAGCACTCATAATGCCATACAAATTAAGAGGTACTAATCACCTATAGCAGCTTCTTTTCTTTTAGTGGTGAGGTGGGGGGGATGGTGCGAGGAACTGATTATTTGTGCTACTTCCAGGAAACCAATAAAGATAGTCTTCATGCTAGGCCTTCAGGTACAAGTTTTTAAACAAAAAGTATTACTTGATGTGAATAAATCCAAAGCAGATGTGAGAACTTTTATCAAGACTAATCTATATACCAGTCTGGTGTTTGTAGAATCACTGAATAATATGAAATTTTATTTGTAACTGGAAAAAGCAAATTTTCTAATACCAACTACCAAGTGGAAACTATGCGAATCAAAAACAAATGTAAGGAGCTGGAAAGGCATGTACTTGCTCCAAACCCTTTCACATCTTCAAAAAGAGATGAGAAAGGCTTAGGAGCTTAAAGCTACATTTGTTTCAGGGCTAACAAACATAAAATATTCCTTCCTACTATCCAGTCATTCAATGTTATGGAAATTACTTGCCGTGCTATGCAGAGTTAGGAATGATCCAATGTACGAAAAATTCTTGCCATGACATGCACTGTTTGCAATGAACCAAACAAATAGCAAGTTTGCTATTCCAAAAGCCAAAGTTCTCAGAGTGCAAAGGAGCATTCATACTAGATTGCTAATATAATTATGACATTACTGATGATGATTTCAAGATGAAACCAACTGCTCTAAATTACAATAGAGTATCGGAGGACTCAGTAATAAAAAATTATCAAATGAATTCGTGGAAAAAGAGAACCCTACCAAATATCCACATCTCTAAGCACAAGATCGATCCACATCTCTAAACAGTAAACACAAGACTGATAGCAGCAAGAATGAATTTTTCAACAACAGTTAGCATTTTTCATATAGCACACACTTTATTCAATTCAACCAAAATTGTCTTCCTAGGATAAAGCTGCCCACTTGTTAACTGTTCCTACTTCTTCTGAGAACGATCTTAAGACACTGAAAAATTGCCATGCTCAATCACTTGGCCAATTTCCTATACTAGAAGACCTGGATATAATGATTATTTGCCATCATACATGATTATATTCACTGATTTCAATGTGATGGATTCATTTCCTCACTGAAGCATATTTGAGTGTCTAGCTTTGAATCATTTGTTTCTACTTCAATAGGAAAATATATCATTACCATTCCCGATGTTCCTGCTTCTTTCTTGGAGCTAATTATTGTCATTATGGATGTTTTGAAAGATCATTCATCATTTGGTGGTCATTATCGACTCCCTGTTCGGAGGAAAGATCATCCATTAACTGATACTCAGATAACAAAAAAGGAGTTTTGACTTCTTGATCTTGATTTCGTGGAATAATATTTGCATTCTAGGTCATCGGTGTCAATTATCAAGTTCTTTTTAAGTCGTATGATGGAGATTTCTCACTAGAGATGGAAATAATATTCCTAGCTTGGGACACTAAGTTTGAAAACTACACTCATCTTAGGAATAAAATTAGAAAATAATTATCGATTTCCTAAATCATTAATAATCTTCAGGTCAGGAAATTCTTCAACTTGCTAATTCATCAACTTTTCCTTTTTGTTAGGAATTTTTACATATTAACAGGTTAGTCTTGCTATAAATTTTCAGCATAATTATAAATTCTCTCTAGATTTCTCTCCCAAATTCTGCCGCTCTTCTTTTATCTTACATCAAACAATGAAATTAGACACAAATACTACCAATAAATATGAAAATAATAATAATAATAATAAATCTACCCGATCTTAACACCAAAGACATAATTTTTATTTTCAGAAAAGATTTGCTTTCTCCGAAAAAATTCACATACAAGTATTAAAATTACATGACTAGCTTGAAGACAACATTCACAATAAAAAATTAGCTAGCCACAAACAAAAAATAAAAAATGGAAGATTGAAGAGCCCTACACAACTCACGTAAAAGGATAAACATCCACACCTCAATCTGCTCCAATTTGATAATGAAACATTGACATACCCGCATTAGCAACTTACAATTCAAACTCATCTTCTAGCCTCAATTGCTCAGCTGCAGCCTCCTCTTCTTCATCATCAATAGCTCAGGCTTGAACTTGTAACCAGTGAACACATAGAAATTCAATGTCGCCAACTCCCCTGCCACCACGCTGGTCCAAAGATATTTATAAGATGCGATTGTCTCCAATGCATAAACCACAACCCCGTGTAAAGTAAATGTAGCATATCACCACAATGTAGTGCTGCCTAAACAAAGTTAACTTCATCAAATTTACATCAGCTTTCCCGTACAAGCAAGAAAACCTGTTTCCATGTCATCCAATCTTGACCGTATGCCCCAGTCTCATCAATCACAACCTGTGCAATATTTGCAACAACTTGTAATGGAATCACTATCATCAAAACCTTCTTTTCCTTATCTTGCAAATATGGCTTCAAAATCGACCGTCTGGTCCCAATCAAACTGGGTCAGCCCCCGGGTGGGATGTAACATCCCACCCGGGGGCTGACCCAGCCTTTAGAAAACTGAATATGTAAAACAACACATCCCACCCGGGGGCTGACCCAGTTTGCTTAATATACGACTTATCCTCCGCTTCACACAACAAATTCAATGCTTTCAAGATCACTACCGAAAGCATAAAGAAATGAATTCTAAAAACAGTCAATCTCTTTTTGTACAAAACATAAATCTGAACTGCAGTTAGAACAAAATACACTAAGAAGAATATGAAATAAACCCGGGCAAAATAGCCATCCCCGCCGACAAATAATCCCGGCGGTTGGACTTTCCGTTCTCCAAGTTGTACATCACAGACCGTACATTCATCGAAACTTTAACTTGCGGGAGGCAAGAATCGAACACCAGGGTGTACTGATCGGCATTTGATTCCGAGTACAGTAGATTAAAGCTCGCGGCAGTAGGGTTAGGCAGTTGATTGAATACGAAAACTTTCTTAATCGATTCCGATTGGAGGGCGCACGTAATCTCGGCATCCTCGATTTGCTGGAGCACGTTGATCCACGAATCACGGGTACATAGAAAGAACCCAACTTTGGAGAACTCGAGGGTTGACAGGTCAGGTCGGGTCGGGAGAGGGAGATTTTTTCAAAATGTAAAAACGAGACGGTGGAATGAATGGAGGGAAGAATGGAAAATAATTAAATCTGCCCCTAAAAATGTACAAATGGCATAGAAACAACGTAGAAGAATCATTCACATGCTACAAAACAGAAAATACAACGGATTTCCTAACTAATACAAAATCCCTCGTTCTCTTCTTTTAGAGAATTCCTTATTATGTTGTTTGTTGCTCAATTTAGCCGTTATGTCTGAGCTTCCCTCCAGTGTTGATTGCATTACTGATTTCTTCTTGCTGGTTTTCCAATGCAGCAGCCTGGTTAACTTTCAATAGCCTATGGAGACTTTATGTCTGTTAATCACATCTTGAGCATACAAAAGTAAAAGCCTTGAGAGTTTAAGACTTTGGTTAAATGTCTGCAATTTGTGACCTGCTAGGAACGTGCTTAGTAACAATGTATCCATCTTGATAAAATATTAAATGACAATCGAGCTCTATATGTTTGGTCCTTTCGTGAAATACTGGATTGGTAGCTATATGAATAGCTGACTTGTTATCACGGTATAGGAAAGCAGCTTGATGATGAGCCACCTTTAGATCTTCAAATAGGTATCTGAGCTATGTCAATTCACAGCATAAATTGGCCATAGCTTTGTATTATGCTTCGGAAGATGATCTTGAAACTACATGCTGCTTCTTTGATTTCCAATATACCAATGACTTTCCAATTAACACACAATAGCCCATTACTGGTCGCCTGGTATTAGGACAGGCTCCCCAATCTTAATCACTATATTCATGTAGCTGCAACAACGAATCTATAGGATAGAATACTCCTTGACCTGGAGCTCTTTTGATGTATCTCAGAACTTTGTGTGCTGCATGCAAATGTGGGATTCGAGGGCTTTTCATAAATTGGCTTAAGAGCTGAACTGAGTAAGAGATATCAAGTCTGGTTATTGTTAGATACAATAATCTGCCAACCAATCTTCTGTAAAGTGCTGGTTCAGGGAGCAATTCTCCTTCATCTTTGATCAATTTCACATTTTGATCCAATGGTATCTTTGCAGGGGCTGAGCCAATTGTCCCTGAATCTTTCAAAATGTCAAGAGCATATTTCCTTTGGCATATACAAATGCCTTCTTCAATTTGGCCACCTCTATGCCAAGGAAATACTTAAGTTTACCAAGATCCTTGATCCTAAACTTGCCATGAAGAAAAGCTTTGAGATGATTAATCATATCAATATAGTTTCCAGCCACTATTATATCATCAACATATAATAGGACAGCAGTAAAAGAAGATGAAGCAGGAGTTACTGAGGTCTAGATGATCGGTGTTACTGTCAGCCTGAGATTCATCATGATCAGGATTTTGTGAAAAATCTTCCACATGTTGAATGGTTTGGGAATTTGTTTCTAGTGGTTCAACATCATGCCTAGTGTTTGGATTTGCAGAAATTGTTTCATTGTGGATTATGGGATCTTGAGTAAAGCTGATATTGTTTTGATGTGGTTTGATAGAATTATCTTTGGGAGGAAAAATATTTTCATAAAATAATACATTTCTAGAGATAAAAACTTTCTTAGTCCCAAGATCTAACATGGTATATCCTTTGATTCCAAAGGGATAGCCTATGAACACACATCTCTTTGCTCTAGGATTGAATTTGTGTCTTCTATTGACAATGGTAGTGACAAAGGCTAGGCAACCAAAGACTTGAAGATGATTATAAGATGGCCTCTTGTTGAATAAGATCTGATATGGGCTTTTGTCTTTCAATATGGATGGGGGAGTCCTATCTATGAGATACACATCAGTTAAAACACAATGGTTCCAATATCTTAATGAGATTTCACTTTGAAATTTCAGTGCCCTGGCTGTGTTGAGAATGTGCTGATGTTTTCTTTTAACCACATTATTTTGTTAGGGTGTTTCAACACAGGTTTTGTGGTGTATAATGCCTTTCTTAAGATAAAATTCTTTCATATTAAACTCTCCCCATTATCTGTTCTAATTATTTTTACTTTGGCTTCAAATTGTGTTTCAAAAATTGCACAAAAATTTTAGAGGCCACTGGTAGCATCGAATTTCAGCTTCAAAGTATATGCCCAAGTGCATATACTAAAATAATCTACAATGGTTAAAAAAATATTTAGAACCATCACTGCCAATCTCATTGCAAGGACCCCAAATGTCGCAATGTAGTAGTTCGAAACATTTTTCAGTTTTGTGAGTGCTTATAGGAAAATGTAACTTGTGCAATTTAGATAATGGACATATAGAGCAAAGCTTATTATTAGCTGTCTTGGAAAATTGAATATCATTACCAACACTCGGGATAGAATAAGAAGTGTGTCCTAATCTATAATGCCAAACATCAAAACTATTGGTATTGGAGATAGCTGAAGCAGAGGTAGAGATAGGAATCTGATTATGTAACTTGTTTAGAAAATCTGACAAAGCTGAAGAAGGAACATCTTCAAGCATCATATTATACAACCCTTCATTCACTTCACCCATGCCAATCATCTTCCAAGCTGAAAGGTCCTGGATATAACAATAGTTGGAAAAGAAGATCAAGCAACATCTTAACATCCGTTTTAATTTCTTGGCAGAAATAAGATTAAACGAAAAACTAGGTACACAAAGGACATCCTGAAGCATTAAGGTATCTGAGATTTTTATTGTCCCTATGTGATTAACAGAAACCGTGTTACCATTTAGTAGGGCAATTGAATATGCAACTTCAACATGAATTGATGAGAAGAATGAAGTAGAGTAGTTCATGTGATCTGTTGCTCCTGTATCAAGGATCCATAGAACATCTAATGTGTTAGAATATTTTGATTTAACAACAGACATACAAAGAGATATACCAGAAAGTTGATGTATATTTTCATCAGTAGAGGTGGAAGCAATAACACTTTGAGCATTATTGACTGAGTGAATCTGATTTTGGGAGTTAGTGACAGGTTTGAGGAGAGCCATGAGATGTGAAATCTGTTCTTGACTCAATGACATCTGAGATTTGTTACTTCAAACCTCGTGTGCAGGAGATAAAGATGCAAGAGCTTGGTTTGCTGATGCCTTTTCTTTTCCACTGAGTTTGTGGCATGGGGGATAACCATGGAGTTTGAAACATTTTTCCACCAAATGGCCAGGAATTTGACAGTAGGTACAAACTGGTTTGTCTGGATTTGCCTTGAAACATCTATCAAGTGCGTGCCCTGCAATTTTGCAAAATGTACAGTAGTATCTATCCTTCTTTTGTACATAAGTACCTTGTCTTCCTTTTTCTTTAAAACTCCCACTTGTTAGAAGAGCCATAGATTCATGTACAGATCCCGGAGTTAATATTTCCATTCTTTTCTCTTCTTGTTGTATTATTGAATACACTTCATTGAGGCTAGGAAACGGTTTGATCAACAGGATTTGTACCTTAATCCCCTTATATGAATCATTTAAACCCATTAAGAATTTCATCACCCAGTCTCTTTGTTGATTGTGAACAACAGTCTTTAAACCCCCACAACTACAATTAGGGACCGTTTCATAATTCATGAGTTCATCTAGAAAAGTTTTGAATTTGGAGAAATAGACATTCACAGGGTCCTGATTTTGCAGCAACATGATTATAGCATGTTTGATTTCGAAAATTCGAGGTGCGTTCTGCTGGGCAAAACGTTGATCCAGCTCTATCCACAGCTGGTTTGCGGTCTCAGCATATGTGGTACTACACTTGATATCAATTGCCATTGTGTTCTGCATCCAGGTAATCACTAAATCATTGCAATGTAACCAATGCTCCATGAGTGGATCATTTGAGTCTATTGGTTCACTTAAGCTTCCATCAATGAGTCCCAACTTGTTTTTGATTCGTAATGCTTTCTTTATTGATCGAGCCCAAGAGTGATAGTTGTTAGAATCCAAAGAATGAGTAACAAGCATGGCTCCAGTATGATCATTGCTTCCAATGAAGTATGAACTATTAGGCTGTGCAGGATCATGATTCACAGCATTTGATAAGTTACCAGATTGATTAATGTTTGGATTTTGAATTTGAATTTGATTTGTATTTGTATTCCCAGCATTGGAATCCTCCATACCAGGCTTTGATACCATTTCAGAAATGTAAAAACGAGATGGGGGAATGAATGGAGGGAAGAATGGAATATAATTGTATTAAATCTCACACTAAAAATGTACAAATGGCTGGTGTATATATAGAAACAACATGATATTCTAGAAGAATCATTCACATGCTACAAAATAGAAAATACAACAGATTTCCTAACTAATACAAAATCCTTCATTCTCTTCTTCTAGAAAATTCTTTATTCTGTTGTTTGTTGCTCAATTTAGCCGTTATGTCTGAGCTTCCTTCCACAGCTGATTGCATTGCTGATTTCTTCTTGCTGGTTTTCCAATGTAGGAGCCTATTTAACTTCTAATAGATTTGGGTAAGGTTGAGCTCATGCTGGCCACGATGAGTGAACCCGAATTCGTCAAAGGGGATTATGGGCCAGCCGTCGGATCGAATCTCCGAGTACCGGATCTCTCCTGCAGCGCGTGAAGTGATGGAAATGAGACTTAAGAAGAAGATAGGGAGAGAGAAGGCCATGAAAGAAAGTCCGGATTGGGAATTTCTGAAAGTATGATCTCTCTCTATTCCCTCTTCTTGGTACAGTGTTTTACTATGTGAAGATTTAGAATAAAGGTATGTGTACATGTCAACTTAACAAAACTATTACAAGAATTCAAACAAATATGACATGGCAGCGTAAGATATGAAAAACATAAAGAAATGAATAATGAATAATTGGGGCTAACAAAAGTGGAATCAACACTATTTTTCCCAAATGCCAAAATAGAGGATTCCCGCCACTCATTACTCCACGTCTTCGCCCAACATCCTGCTGACTGACTCAAGAAAACCTTCAATTAGTTATTTTAAGCTTTTTTTCTTATGCATCTTAGCTATTTAATTGCTAAAAACTTGTGGTTTTCTTTAATTTCTTTTCATTAGAGTTTCTAAAGTGCAAGAAAAAACATCAAATCTGCAACAACTCAGATCAGAAATCTTGATAAAACGATGAAAATGGTACAGATTATTGTTATTAATTCAATTGTTTTAGAGAAAACATCTAAAGAAAGCTGTTTTAAATTGTTTAAAAACCATCTATTTGGTTGCAGTTTCTCTAAAACATCAAAGAAGGCTATTGTAATTGTTTAAAAACCATCTATTTGGTTGTTGTTTTCTTTAAAATATCAAAAGAAGGCCATCTTTTTTCTCTACTGAAAAGATTTTTTAACACATTCTTAATATACTTTTTGCAATCTAGTATATTTTTTATGTACATCTTCCAGTCTTTAGTATAAAGTGGTTATGGATTATGTGGGTCAATTATAATTATAATTTTCATTTAGAAATTATTTTTAGGTGCAGGTAGAATATATATTAATTTGTCTCGTAAAGTCATATTCGACTGTAGAAGCTTTCATTTTTCAATGGATTTATTATGTTTCACGAAGTGCTATCATACTTTGTTGAATGCATTGTTTTTTTTCCATCTCCACTTGTGATGATGAGAAATTTTGTGGCAAGAAAAGAAATTATGGAAGATGAGAATCATGATTTGTTGTTGGAATGTGATAACGAAAATATTGTGGACAATTTGAACATATTGGACAATAAAAATGTAGGAGGAGATGTTGCGACTGTTTTGAGGTGGATATGATGTTTAATGATGAGAAAGAAATTTTGGACTCCTCAAAAGATATGCTTACGCCGTAGGCTTTCCATTGAGGAAAATAAATTCGAAAAAAGGGAACGATGGAGTTACGAGGTATGTGACGTTTACATGTAGTCATAAAGGTCGAAGAACTTATGCTACAAGCGGCTCCTTGAAGCCGCAACCAACAAGTCGGACAGACTACAAAGTAAGAATATCATCATCTTTAGACAGTCTTGGAATATGGATAATTAATAAAGTGTACCTCGACCACAATCATAAAACAAGTCATTCCAAGTCTAGGTTGTATCGATGCAACCTAAAATTTAGTGCTAGTGTGAAATGAAAGCTTGAAATGAATGATATGGCAGGAATTTCCTTGTACAAGAGTTACAACTCCGCAGTTGTGGAAGCATGTAGATATGAGAATACGACTTTTGTGGAAAAGAATTGTCGGAACTACATTGAACAAGTGAGACGATTATGCCTTGAAGAAGGAGATGCCACCGCAATACATGCGTACTTTTCAAATATGCAAGCACGGTACTTGGAATTTTAGTTTAGAATGGACTTAGACGATGAGTCAGGACTAAGGAATGTTTTTGGCAGATAACAGATGTAGGCAATCTTACAAGGAGTTCGATGATGTTGTCACATTTAACACTACGTATCTCATTAATAAATACAATATGCCCTTCGCTCCGTTTGTTGGCGTGAATTATCATGGACAATCTACCCTGCTTGGCTGTGGATTGTTATCGAATAAGGACACGGGGATTTTTGTGTAGTTGTTCAGAACATGACTTGAGTGCATATATGGTCAAGCTCTTAATGAAATTGATTACTTATTAGGTTTGTTAGGTATTTATGTATGCAACTTTTATTTATGCGTGTTCTAATTTGTTATCTTCCAAACTAGGTCTTGTCATGCCATACTTCTATCGACATTTACCCGATCAAGGTGGCATAGGCTTGTGATTCTCGCAACGAAGGTATATTTGGACACATTTACTTCATACTACTTTATTTTTGGACACTTGCGTCATTCTTTTGTATCATATGGTTGCAGTTCTGTATGTATGCTATGCTACGAAGTGGAAACCGTTTACTTCATCCAGTTTGAGAAGTGAAGAAGTTTTTGTGAGTTGAACTGTTTTGATTAGGGGCCACCATGGTGCCAATATGTACTCGGGCTTAAAGAAAACATATTACAATTCTATCTTCTTGAGACATTTTTAAGATATTGAGACATATTACAGTGTATGTTGCTTCTACAACCATGACATACTTCAAAATTTCTTCTTTTCATTCTAGTCAATAATTGCTGAAAAATCAAATGAAACAATGAGAATCGATCTTAATCAACAAAGTCATAAATTTGAAATTCAATATCGAAATTAGACTGAAATTTTTTATTAATAAACAACAAACAAATAATAACACAAATCTCAAACGCCCATAAACACAAATCAAGATTGGACATCAAAAATCAAAGTTGAACCTCAAGAATTAGTAAGGAAAGAAGTCTACATGAAATTTCGAACATTAGGGGCAATCCTCTCAAATTGTACTGCAAATAGACCAAAGGTTACTGAAAAAAGAATTACAAAAATGGTACATCAATTGACGATTAGTATTAACAATAAACATGCATAAACGAAGATATAATCAAATTAACAGAAAAACTACATATGTTGGAGGAGCTGATATGGATCTGTGAATGCGAGTGCTTTTTTCCATCCCCACCACACGTAAAGAACTTGTGTAACAACTCAAGTTGGACATCTAATCCATCTAGTTGTCATTTAAACCCTAACATGTGCAGTGCAGAAGACAATTTTCAGTTCGAGTGCTTGCTTGTATGATCTTCGTGGGCACCACGACGATAATGGTGAGTGCGGCAACCGATTTTAAGTTCGGGTCAGAGCTTAGGGAAAAGGACGAAGGGGCGAGATTGGGAAAGGGAAAAGGAAATGTCAAGCTTTTATTTCCATTTCATTTCATTCAAATTGTTTCTTTTATTTCCATTTCATTTTCACTTCTTTTGCCTTGATAGATGTCAGGTCAGTTTTTTTAAATTCGTGTACATTTTCTGTCAAATGTTTCCTGTACCCATAGCGGGATTGGAAGATTTATGAGATACGATTCCTTACTTACTCCAAGCTATTCAATTTAAAACAGAGTTAATAATTGCCCAATACATTATGATTGGTTAGGCGATATACTAAGTGAGTTCAGACGTCAATATTAAGTTTTTAAATAAATGAAAGAAATAAGATACATATTGGAAATTATTGTTATTTTAAAGTAATTCATATGCATATCATGCATGAGGTTTGCTTATTGACCGTTAGCTCATTCCATGTTATCTCTCTCCATTTTCAGATGATAAAAGCAAGATGATTCGAGATGACGACTTATAGTGACACAGACTCAATATTATCATATTTAAATATTGAATTCATTTTATAAATAAATTAAACATTTAATTTAATTGTCTTATATTTTTGTTTAGTACAAAGTATTTTCATAAATAAAGTCATTGATATTTATTATGTTGAAGAAAATTAAATAGCTTTTCTGCATCTATGATTTTAAAAGAAAATAAATAATAATACTTTAAATCTAGGTATATAGATTTGGGGGTGTTACAAGAATATTTTATTGTGCGAATGTGTGGTTGAAAATAATCATGTATCAAATCATAAAATAAATTAATGGTTGTCAAACACACACTAAAGTATCTTATACACCCATGGTTAAATTTCATCAACGATCACTAAACGTTCAGTGAAATCTAAATTGAATTAATAAATTTTAATTTATCTCAATTAAATTATTAAACATCAATTTAATTTCAAATTTCACCACTCCATCACACCCCGTCACCTATCCTTCAAGCTAATAAAAAATACTTAGTTGACAACATATCATTACTGATTTCCCTCGTAGTTCCGTCACATCAATCTTTGCACTACTACACACATAGTTGGAATTAGGAAGAACTCCATAACAATTGTCAAAAGTACTTACATCTTCGAGGACAACGTTACCAGTAGAATTATACACAGTACACCTTTTCTGGACAAAACTAACCTCAAAATTAGCGTCACATATTTGACTAATGCTTGGACTTTAAACCTTTCACATAAAAGATAGCAAGTAATCCAGATATATTAACAATACTTTTACCTAGGATATGTGCAGTAGCCCCGTCTCCAAAAGCAACAATACCGCCATTTCAATCATCGAGAGTAGAGAACAAGGCTTTATTACCACACATATATCTAAAACATGCACTATCAAGATACCACATAGCGTTATTTTGATATTTAAGTGCAACGTGGGCAACATAGCAATTCAACTGATATTAGACCTAGGAAGACCATTTTTCTTAACCCAAACTTTCTTAGAAGTAGAGATGATCTAGTTAACTGAGTCATCATCTCTGTTAAGTGGCTAACCTGATTGGCGAGTAAGTTAACACTGCTCGAGATATCCTGACTTCTACTACTAGTCGTGAATTTACGATATCTAGGTCTTGTGTCCCAGTGCACCACAATGGTGACAGATGGGAATAAACCTAGGTTCAAACCTACGTGGAGGTTGTCGCTAATTTATAGGATGATTGGTCCTACGTTATCTAGTAGGCCTCGAACCTAAAACAATCTTGCCCTTGGGTTCAGGATTGGCAGCATTCCTAACTTTGTTGGTGGTTGGGACAAATGTGGTCTTGGATGTACTAGCTGTAGTATTGTCATTTTGAACATATCCTAGACCATGCTTATTTCCAACGGGCTTGTTCATCCCCAACAGATTATCGAGTTTCTGAGTACCACTCATTAAGGAATGAAGTTGAGTGTTAGATTTTTCTAGCTCACTTATTAAGGATTTAACTTTAACTTCTAAGTTCTCATTAACAAGTTTCAACTCACTCAGATTTTTGGTAGAGTCCTGAAGATCAGCTATAAGTTTCTTTCTCACTCTTTCAAGTTCATTAACCTTTTTCAGTACGGCTTTATTGACCTTCTTGATTTTAAGACTCTCTTCAAACAGCTGTCGATAAGACTCATGAATATTGGTTTCATCCTCAGAATTCTCACTATGATCTTCATTCTCCACTTTTTCAATTTCCTTATCAAATTCAATCTTAGCTATAGATGTAAAAGCCATAAAGTTTTGTTCATCCTCACCTCCAGATGTATCACTCTGAACACTCGAATTTGATTGATCATCACTCAAGGTCACTGCTAATGCCTTACCCCTCCTTTATTCAAATTCTTCTTCAAGTTAGGACATGCATTCCTATAGTGACCAAAACTCTGACTCTCATGGCATCTAACTGACTGGATTTTCTTACTAGAAGTCCTAGGATTATTCTTATCACACTTATCTTTCGAGAATTTACTAGGGACATCATTTTTTCTATCTTGAGGTTTTCTCCTATTTCTCATCACTTTCTGGAATTTCTTACCGAAATATGTTATTTCGTCGTCCCTAAGGATCTCAACATACTCAATCTCTTCTACCCTAATGGTGTTCATGGCTATGGACTTAACCTTCTTCGCTTGATACATGGTGAGTTCATATGTTTGGAGGGATCCTACGAGTTTCTCTATCTTAACTACATTTAAGTACTTACTTTTTTCAATAACGGTGATCTTAGGTCTAAACCTCTCAGGTAAGGATCTAAGGACTTTTCTAATAATTTTAGACTCGAGGATCTTCTCACCTAGGTTGAAGCTGGAGTTTACTACGTCATTAAACTTCGCATAGAATTCATCGAATCGTCCTTCATTCTAATTTCTTCAAACCTAGAGGTTAACATCTGTAGTTTGGAGTTCTTAACAATTTTGGTACCCTCGTGTGTGGTCTCTAAGATATTCCAAACCTCTTCCACAATTTCACACATCAACACTCTCTTAAACTCCTTTGCAGACACAGCCATAAACAAGGCATGAAGCCCTTTACTATTCCAGTTGCAATCAGCTAATTGATCTTTGGTCCAAAGAGAAATGTCGTGGGTGTAACTACACCGCAACAGTAGATGAAGGTGTAGTCCAACTGTTTTGTACACTGATCCAAATACACTCATCTAATGCTTTATGGAATGCTCTCATTCAAACTTTCCAGTATGCATAGTTGCTTCCGTAAAAAAACGGGAGGCACAGATAGAGACTGACTCATTTAGATTAATTTATGGGTCAGAATCGAAATGTGGCATAGAGACTGACTCATTTAGATTAATTTATGGGTCAGAATCGAAATGTGGATGTGATACCAATTGAAATTACGAGGTTCGACCCAAATTACACCTAAAGGGGAGGTGAATATGTGATTATGCGGAATTAAAAATTAATAATTAAATAACAACAAGTCACTTTTAATTATTTCTAGATGATTAATCAAACAGTCCGATTTTCCTATGTTAAATTGTCGCAGTTATATGAAAACAGTAAATAACACAGAATGATCACGGAGAAACCCCAAATGGGTAAAAACTCCGGGCACTTTGCCAGTCAAAAATTCACTATAAATGAATTTTGAACTTACAGTCCGCCAGACATGGCTACCACTAATACTTTCTGACCTCGTGGCTGCAATTCTCACAACCATCTTGGATTGTGTGCTCCTACACCAACTTCCGACTTTATGAATTTGTCTATCTCATGTGGATCAACGAAGAACTCCGAGTTCTCCAACAACTGGAACTTCAGTCACCTTCCATTGATCTTCAGAACTCTGATAGATGTTTATGAAGTAGCAGTTTAGTATTTGGATTATATGGATTTGATATTTTCACTGTCGAGAATAAATCAAACTGTGCAGGTTGAAAGCTTATAGATGATTTTGATATAGAGAATATGAAGCAATATGTGTTTTTTCCATGTTCAACCTTCTTAAAAAAACCGTTCAAATGCTTTCTGGTATTTATACGGTAGGTTTAGGGTTGAATGGGCCGGACAAAAAATCTTAAAACGTGAATTAAAATTCTCCGGATAACCCTATCATTCGAGCGAGAGCTTAGCGATAGGCGAACGACAAGTTGTTGCTCGAGCGAAGGCAATGCGGCAGGCGGACGACAATGTTTCTATTTCTTCCGCTCGAGCAAAGTCAGGGCGACAGTCTAGCGAAATTGCGGCGCCATTTTTTTCTTATTTCTATTCTCGAACACTAAACCTAATACAACTCAATTTTATAATATTTGCAACTTACTCCTTGACTTTTACAACATACTAATTTTAGTCATATTTGTTCACAGACTTGCCAATTACATTAAAAACCTAACATAGTATGAATATTTGGTTGAGGCAAACCAAGGGTTTATTGAGCCTGGAAACTAGGTGGTCTAGGAACTAGAGACCAGAAATAGTTGTCTGAATACGATTTGAACAATTAAAATTCTTGAATACTGTTCTCTAAGAAGCCTTGTAATGGGTGGGAAAAGGAAAAATAGAAACAGTTCTGTTAATTTAATTTTTAATAGCAGATATAACAAGTAAACGATATGACCTGAGAGAGTAGAACTTTGGTTCAAGCGCGCTTGTCATCCCAATTGAAGGAATGGTCATCTTTATCGGCCCCTAATGTTTGCCCCTTCGGGCTTCGACTGAATGTAAGACAATATGAGGTGTTTCCAGAAGCTCTACGTAGCTCCTCATAAAAGCTCATCCTGAATCCAAATTTTTTGCTTGTTTAGCAAAATAATTTACAGTATTATACTGGACATGAGGCATAAATGGTTTGCCTTACTTGGAATCCTGAGTACGAGAAATAGAATGGACACACCACGGAACTGAGCAAGTCGCTGTATGAACCTCTATACCTGTCTGCAAAATCGAACACCTGCATAGTGGTTTGAACTTAACTTCACTACAATTTGCAGGAGGACAAGATTGTAGTCAACAATTATAAATTAAAAAAATACTAAAATCTCGTTCATTTTGGCCTCCAATTCTATTAAGCACCGCGTGCCAATATACTCTAAATTCCTTACTTTCATGGAAGTGTGTAACAATTTAGCATAATAGGCTTCATCAGAATCTTTGAACACAATAGAACGGTTGCCAATGCTGCGACTGTCTTTGAAGCAATATCAGAACCTGGATTCTGAGACGACACCTCAGGCGTTTCCCAGCAATGTTGATCCATATTTGGATCTCCCACCCATTCCATTAAGGCTACAATGTAAGCAAAATGAAGTGTTTCAGAGCTCGAATTTAACTCAGTGTCATAAAATTAAGCACTTCTTTCTTTTCTGTGGTTGCTTTTAAAAGATAATATGTGCCCTAATGCATGGCAGCCTTGGCATTGTCAAGTTGATTCCTTATCGAGTTAACAAATTCAATGACTCTCCAAATGAGTCACGTGGTACTAAATGCCATTGGCAAGCCGAACTTGACGTTGCCTCCTACATCATAGTATCCTCCTACAAGATCAACCTGGCAATCCAAATTCAAAAAAAAAGAAAAGAAAAGAAAAGAAAAGGTCTTTTGAGCACCATTTCTCATCAAACATTATGATGGTAAGTGTATTAGACAGTTTTGAACAATATCTTTTTCTTCTAATTCAACTTATCAACTATGTCAATATGGTTAGGAGTAATGGACATGACAAGTAGTATTAAATGGTAACCAGAGCCATCCGATAGGTTGAAATTACCTCCACATTAGATACTAATTTGATAATGATATTTGTTATCTCTGTCCCACAAAGAAGATAATACATTTTTCAAGATCACTTGAGTAATCATGAAGTAAAAGCATGAAACGAGCAAGATCAGAGATAGCACAAGAAGTGTATGTTAGTTTCACAAGCCATCATATTTCATCTTCTAGAAGAGAAAATTGGAAACAAAAAATTCCTTTTCCTGTTACTGTTTAAAAAGGTTTTACTTGTATTTATATTTAAAATAAACAAATTGAAGCACAAGGGGATGTAGCTCAGATGGTAGAGCGCTCGCTTAGCATGCGAGAGGTACGGGGATCGATACCCCGCATCTCCATTTTTAATTATGCTTCATTCTTTATGGGCCAAGGCCCATTAATAGATACTTGGACTAAAAGCAATTGTTTGCAAAATTGCAATGGCATGTTTGCATTAACTTTGAAAAGATTAGCCCAGTGAAGACTTTCACATGCACGAGTGGTATATTTTGAATTATTATGTTTTTTTTTATCTTTATATATATTCACGTTTTAAAAAAAAATTCTAGAGCATTAATTCTATTATTTTAAAATGTTTTCAAAAATTTGTTTAAAATAGTTCCTGCATTTCAATGTTTGATTTAATTGCAGTTACAAATATATCCATTAGGGAAAAAATTGTTACATATTATTTGAACAAAAACTATTTTCTAATTGACACGATACATTTTATTATTAGTGTTCTAAAATGCGCGCATATGTTTTGCATATAATCACATATGCTTGATACTTTTTTGAAATGCCTCGCTATGGAGTATGCACATGATAATGCGGTCAACTCATTTTATTGACTGCATATGAATGCTTAAACCTCAAAATGCACACGCATTTGTGTTGAAAATTTGTTACAATTAGCCTAGCAAAGTCGAGTTCATTTTTATAATTTTAATAAAAAGGTAAATTGGGCCCAACAACCATCAAATTATTCCAAATCACACAAGCACATGAATTATATACAGCAATCTATAGGGTTTTGACGTTTAAAAAAATAAATTAAAAAATCATAACAAATTTTTCGTAGAGTTGCAAACTGTCTACACCAAGTCCTACCTCTTTCTTCTTCAATTTTTCTCTAATTTTACTAGCAAGTGATGCTAATAATGAATAATCTTACATCATTGACGGTTGTGATGATGATGAGGATATAAATAATGATATCCAGCAATCTACAAAAGACATTAGAAATTTTCGAGTTGCAATAAGGGAACCCGATGAAGATGATTTTACATACATGAAAGATGACTTAAATGAAGAGGAGTTTGAATTGGAATCCGATAAAAAGTTAGAAAATATTTAAGATTTTTTAAGTCGATGTTCGTATTTAATGATTCAAATCTAATTGCGGAATTGATTACCAAGTAATTGTTGTATTTATGATATTGAGTATTATGTTTTTTGTTAAAAAATTGAATAATACGTATAAAGTTTAAGTAATTGTAGTATTTATGATTTTGAATAATATTTTTAAAAAAAATTTATGTATAAAGTTTAAAGTATGTATTATTTAATATATTTATAAGTTTTGAATACTTAATATAATATTAAAAATTGGAAATATGTTTCGTATAAACACGCATATTCTTGTAATGCTTGATGCTCAACCAAAACGCATTGCCACGCATTACGCATTTTAGAACCTTGTATATTATATTGAGTTCGCAGAGACTTTAGACTTGTGTACAAATTTTCCTTTCTTCTTTTCAACAAGATCTTACCTATTATGTATAAATACATATGAAAATTTAAAAAACGAAAATACCTTTACCCCGACTCTTGATAACAGTTGTTCAATAAGATTTCTTTGTTATGACAAGAAGTCACCAAAATGCCTTGAAGAATTTAAGGGTCCGTTCTCTTTACCATTTTCAAGCCGTTTTCTGTTTTCGATTTTCTAAACGAAAAATGCGTTTTGGGAGTTTTCTTTCCTATTTTCGAAAATGCGTTTTTGAAAACAAGTTAAAAATTTACAAAGAAAATTCAAAACGAAAAATTTGTCGTTTTGAGTGTTTTTAGTTATAATCAAGCCAAAATTTTCAAAACGCGTTTTGGGTATTTTCAAAACAATTTTTCAAAATGCAAAAAAGAACAAATTTTCAACAATATCAAAGTGGACACTCAAAACGCAAAACCCAAAATGAATTCAAAACACAAAACTGAAACATAAAGAGAACAATTCCTAAGATTTTGAACAAAATATTGTCTGTCAAATTAAAAAGGAAAATCCTCCATCTTCGCAATAATAATTTGGAAGATCATCTTTTTCCTAAGTTGGGACGTGGGCATGGAGTACTTACCCCGATAGGCTAGCCTTCATAGTTTATTTCTCCACGCTGATAGGACTAATGGGCTGATTGGGCTTCGGAAACCAGGCTGACAACTAAGAAACTCGGCACGTGCCTAAAGTACTAGGACTTTAATGTAATTATGAAATATTTTTAATGTTATTAAATAAATATTTATTATTTGTTTATGCTTAAATAAATTATTGCATTTATTGAGTATGTGATCGTGTGCCTTTGGTTGATGTGTGGCATACAATTGGATGTTTGCATTGACAAGCATAGATAAATACTATTTATACATTAATCGAAAATTAACTTACCTATATCGGTGAGCGAAGGTTGACACTTAGTTTTAAAATCATAAGTTCAACTATTCTATCAATTGTGGTATGTGATTTGACTTGATAGTGACGAAAGGATCACGAGAGTAGTAGCACTAGGGCACTAAGTATATATATATATATATATATATAATCGAGGGTGTTAGGTTTTAGTTGATTTTGTAATTAGCTAATTCTGTGAACAAAATGATTTAATTTGATAGCGTGTCAAAGTTTAAGGAGTAATGTACAATTTGTTTAA
>CAIGRT010010009.1:0-12313 GCA_903798405.1 Fraxinus platypoda
CATGCCAAACGTAGGGACGTTTTGTACTATTAAGCCTTATCATTAAACATTGGTTGGGTACGCTCTTCCCTCACGCCCCCACTTTTCACTCACACCTTTCATGGCATAGACATACACCTCGAAACAAAACATTTGGGATACATATTTTTAAAAACAATAATTAACTCGTTGATATTTCAAAACTTTTATTTCTTGAAACTTAGTGTATGCTTATGAATGCATTTATGTATAAATATGTAATGAGAAACATTAATGACATAAAATATAAAAAACAAATACCAAGTTAAAATAAGGGCAAATAAGATAACACATTTCACTACAACAAAAATGATCTTTTGCAACATTAAAAATGTAACATTTGTTAATTGAGTGTTGCTAAATGGGTCTATCGCAACATTTTTATAAGTGAATATTGTGATTGGTTAATATAATTGAGCCTTGACAATATTTTTTAAATAAATGTTGCTAATGTCACCTTTTGCAATGTTTTCTGAATGTTGCGAAAAATTTCATTTTTGCAACATTTTTTGAACGTTGTTAAAATCTGGTTCTATAGCAACGTTCAGTGGCTGTTGCTAAAACTATTAATATATAGCCTTTTGCAACGTTCATTGATGGTTGCGAAAAAGTTTTACTTTTTGCAACGTTTTTTGAATGTTGCGAAAAATTTCATTATTTGCAACGTTTTTTGAACGTTGCTACGTTGTTAAAATCTGGTTCTATAGCAACGTTCAGTGGATGTTGCTAAACCTCTTAATATATAGTATTTTACAACGTTCATTGACTATTGCGAAAAGTTTTACTTTTTGCTACATTTTTTAAACGTTGTGAAATAGTATTTATTTTGATTAAATGATATTTGTGCACCCTATTTCTCTTTCTTCTCTACAATAGACGAAAGAAAAAAAAATCCTTGAACTTCCAGTCTGCAATCTCCTTCTTTTCATTTCAAGAAAACACCTTCACCATTACCGTCTTTACGAAGATGGAACATAAGAGAGAGGAAAATAACAAATTAAAAATAAACCCTTTTCTCTCTCACAAACACAAACACAAACACGCACATGCACTGCACACACTTAGATCCAGGCTAGGGTTCCTATTGGATTTTCAAAATTTTCGAATTTGTTAAAGTATTACAATACAAGATTGATGGTAGAGGAGGAGGATGTGGTAGTGGAGAGAAATGGTGGTGGAGACGATCAGAGCGAAATGAGCGATTACACGTCGGAGGACGAAGGAACAGACGACTACAGGAACAGAGGTTACCACGCTGTACGAATAGGTGATACATTCAAACACGACCGATATGTTGTTTAGAGTAAGCTATGCTGGGGTCATTTCTCCACCGTCTAGCTCGCCTGGGACACCCAAAAATATGTACATTTATCGATTCGTCTATCTCATTTTTCTCAATTTTTACTATTCTTGTGATTCTCTGCTGTCTTGTGGTTTTTCTGGTGAACTTATGTTATTATTTTGACATGTTATAGATGCATATAAATAGGCGAAGTGAAAGAAAGAGTGCATGAGATTGTATAGAATGCATTGTTTAATCAAATTTAAGTCTTGAACCTAATTGTTGTTCGACTAATTGTGATTTTCTTTTACGTTAAATATTTGGGTGATAGAGGTACGTTGCACTAAAAGTTCAAAAGAGTGCACAACACTACACAAAAGTTCAAAAGAGGGAGAACTTGCATCTTACATGTCACGACTGGTCTAAAGTATATACTGGCTTCGTTAAATTGCATTCAGGCATCAAAACATATATGGTCAAATTTCAGTTTATGGTGCCCAAAACATGTAGCCTATGTACAGTGTCTCGTAATATAAGCATTCATTAGCTTGTGATTGATAAAGTGAACACCGCAAACACCACTTCCCCTTCTCCACTCCCAAATCTGTTTGTTATCAACTTCAGGCATCTATGAAATCCATTCGCGACTCTTTTGCAGAGGAGTTGGTTAAAATGACAACAGAAGTGAGATATTGTTACTTATTCTTCCCCTTTCCCTGCTATATTTCGTGCCAGGGTTTTACAGGTTTATTATGCATTATTTATCTGAGAGTTGATTGTTTATGGTGTAGTGTGAAAAGTTACGAGCAGAATCTGCGATGCTTCCTGGCATAAGGACAAAGCTAGAAGCTCTAAGACAGAGACATTTAGCAGCATTAGAGTTGATGGGTGAACGTGATGAAGAGGTATTGTTAGTTTTTTTCTTTTTATCTTTACATATGGCAACCATTCCTAAAAATACTGTAGATTTAGGTACTATTATAACAATTTTCCACAAGATTAATTATCGGTATGATTGTATTCCATTTCTAGAGGGGTACTCTTTTGGCTCAATGTACATACTGGGTTTACTGTCACGCTGTTTGATGATTGTTGTGATATATTGACACATTTTGCTTAGTGTCAGTGAAACCAGAATGAGTATGATTGGAATTTGTGGAAGAAGACACTTATAGGTGCACTTTGTTAGTATCACTTGGAAGAAAAGATTATGAATATTGATGGCTGATCTACCATTTGAATAAATGTGCTTCTTTTGTCTGATTGTTATCTGAGTTATTATTCCAGCATGGAAGTAAGTTTCATGGATGTCACTTAGCCATCATTCTTTTTAAAGCTCACAAGCTGCTTATATTTATTTGCATATCAAGAAATTATTTTGTCCTATATTATGCATAAATTTTATAATTCTCAATTCATTTTCACGTCTAAAGTTCAGTCTTTTAGTATCAATACTTTATAGAATGTAAAATAGTATATTTAATAGCATTAATCTAGTTCTGACATGCAAAAGTGGATGTGTTGTACATAATTGCAAGAACTGCGTGTGGATATTGTTGACTTGAAGCAGATATACATAGAACAAGTGAACTTACTCATAAATAAGGTATTACGGTCTTTACTTTTGAGTACAATTAGCGATCTTTGCTTTACAGCTTTCTTGGTGAGGCATCTCAAACATTTTGGACAGTTTTAAGGATGAAAAAAATAAACTAATATTTTGTTTTAGTTGGATTTTGTACTTTTTTGTGTTATTTGGAGTCTGTTGTTGGTTTATACAATTGAATATAAATTCGAAGTGAATGTTTGAATCCTAATTTATTTGGTTGAACCTTGGAATCTTTGAATTGAGTGCGATGACCTTCCATGATTTTGTTTGTTTGCTAGTTGTTGTAAGTTACTAGATTTTGATGTTGGAGGAGTTTTATGTTAATCATGTTCTATGTCTTATTCTTATTTTTGTTTCATTGGCTTGCTTTGCAGGAGGAATTTTCAAGCTGGAAATGTTTTCGCCTGAGGAGTACCCAATGACATACTCATAATGCCATTAGAGTATTATCTAGAAGTTTGGTATTGCAAGTGTGGCAATAAACTCTTCATGCCTAAGCAGTCCTAATTGTGTGCTCGTTTGGTAAATATTAAAATCCAATTAAAGTTAAAAATCTAGTCGTTATTGGATCCCACTCGTCTAATAAAAGTCAACAATAACGACTAGTTTTTCAATTTTAATCCGATTTTAATTTCTACAGAACACACCCTTTATTTCATTTTGAAACTCTTTTTTATTTAGGTGGAGTTGTATCACGTTTTAATGTTCAAGTGTATGGATTCAAAAATTTGTAATGAAATTATCCGTTTTTATGCAATTCCAAAATTTGTTCATAAGGTGCATTTTCAAATTATTCACAAGGAGTATTTTCAATTTTGCCGGTCAATTTTACATAAATTACTATAAATAAATAAAAAACCTACGGCAATGGTAAAAAACATTTGCAAAAAGTTATTAGCAACACTCGAAAAACGTTGCAAAAAAGTTGCAAAATGTTATTTGTAACATTCAAAAAACGTTATCGTATCCTTCTACTCTACGACAACATCGAGGTTTGCAACATATGTCCAAACGTTACAAAACGTTTTTGGCAACATTTTTTGAACGTTGCAAAGGGCTATTTTTGTAGTAGTGTTTATACATTTAGTGATATAACGTACACATGAAGATAAGAGGATGTTTACTTACCTGAAATCTAGAAATTTACTTCTTGTATGCCAAATGGAAATATTTCTTGCTACTCGTGAAGTCAACATTCCAAAATCCTAATTTGTTGTCGTTTATTTAGAAAGCTCCAACAAGGTTCACTTATTAGATATGAACACATAAAATTGCTCTATTGAATTGAATCTTTTTATTATTGTTGTTCAGAAGATTCTATATGATGACAAATGTGTTAAGGTTCATAAAAATTAAAAAAATTGAGTTCATTGTTAAAAGATGGCATCATTTCGAATAGATACTAAATTCAATAATCTTCAAATAATAATTCCTTTTTTCTACATGGATGATAAAATGGAGACAAAAAGACACTAAAAAACATGCAATATATGCTTCGCAAGGAAATAAGTATTATATGATCTCGACTAAGCAGGTATGAACACCTTAAATGATAACTGTAAATAATAAATAAAAGATATAGTACATTCTAATTTTCCTTTCTTAAAGTCCAAACTAAACACTCAATTTCGTAGATAAAACATCAAAATAGTGTAAAGGACAAAGAATAGAATTCCCATAAATGAAAATTCAACATTTAGACAAATTGATTTGATTAAAAATAAGTAACTGAAATTAGTAAATTATATATGGGTGTATGTTGAAGTGTAATATAGCATGAGGTTATTTATGTCATTTTAGCTTTTTTCATTCTGTTAAGTTAGTTGCCATTGTGTATAAATAGGATGCTCCATCTCTGTACAAAAACGTGAGCTTCATTTGCTGAATTGATTTTTCATTTCTCCCGCCATTTCCCTCTATTAATCTAGAACATTAATTTTACATTTCATCATGGTATCAGAGCAATAGAGCTTCTCTGTGATGGCGAATAACTCTAGCGTTCAAGCGGAGGTTCAAAGTCAGTTCAATCATGCTAATTCATTCGTCGAGTCATCAGCTGAAGATGCGGTTGTAGGAGATGTGGTTTCTCTGGTTAATTGACTGATGAGTGATCCAAGCAGTCCTTATTATCTTCATTATGGAGATAACACATGTATGCAGCTTTTTTGAGTCTCACTTAGTGAAGAAAACTATGCGACATGGAGTCGAGCAGCAACCATGACACTTAGTGTTAAGAATAAGAAAGGTTTTGTTGATGGATCTATTCCAAAACCGTCTCATGATGATCCTCTTTACAATGCTTGGAGGAGGTGTAATAATGTGGTTTCCTCTTGGATTATAAATTCCATTCTAAGGAACTTTATCCAAGTGTGATGCACAAGGATTCAGCGAGAGATATATGGATTGAACTTCGAGATCGATAGAGTCGGGATAATGGTCCTCGGATCTATGAATTGAAGAAATAAATTGCTTCGATGTCTCAAGCAAACAATTCAGTTAACTCTTATTTCAATAGACTGAAAGGACTTTGGGAGGAATTAGAGAATTCTAGACCTGGTGTTGATAACACTGATTACAAATGCGAAGATCAGATCATGCAATTCCTCATGGGACTAGATGAACACTTTGCTGGTGTCAGAGGTCAGATCCTACTGATAGATCCGTTACCTTCACTGAATAAGGTATTTGCACTTGTTTTACAAGATGAGAGGCAAAATGAGGTGGTTGCTAATAGACAAGGAACACATGATGCAGCAGCTTTTGCTGGAAAAGTTGTGCAGAGATCTTTTAATCAGATGCTTAATTCAATTAATTTTTCTCAGAAGAAAGAGAGGCCTATATGTAGTTATTGTGGTATGCTTGGGCATCTCAAAGGTAAATGTTACAAGCTGATAGGTTATCTTCCTAATCATAAGTTTGGCAAAGGAAAACCTCCAGTAGTTAATGCTGTTGGACAAGTACATCATTGCCAAACATCTCATGATGATACCTCATGGATACTGAATTCTCTGTCACACCTTACAATCATTCCAAATCAGTGCCAGTAGATCTTGTCTATGTTCATACCTCAATGGCAAAGCCAACTCTCGACCTGTAGTCCACAGCCTCAGCGAGTGGTTTCTTCTTCATCTCCAGAGCCTGATTCATTTGCATTCTCAGGTAATCACATTCAGTTCAATGCTACTAATACTTCCTCAGTAGCAGATAAATGGATCATAGATACTGGAGCTTCTAAACACATGGTGTGTTCTATTGAGCATTTAGCCATTGTTACTGCGATTGTTGGTACTTCTGTAAAGCTACCTAATGGAGTTAATGTTGCTGTTACTCACGTTGGGACAGTGAAGTTGTCACCTACTTTACTCCTGACCAATGTGCTTGTTGTACCATCTTTTAAATTCAACTTGATATCTATCAGCAAGTTGACACTTCAACATAATTGTTACCTAATGTTTTTCCATGATTCTTGCTTTATCCAGGATCTTTCAACATGGAAGACGATTGGGGTAGGCAAACTTGAGCATGGGCTATATCATTTCCAATAGTCTTACCTTCAACTCAAAGATCAAACTTCACACCACTGTCATCACCTCAAATCAAATCCTGATATCTTCAACATCAGAAACTCTGATGTTCCTCCTAATGCTGTCTTTAGTCCTAGTTTCCCCTTTGAATGTAATAAATCTGATCCTGTTTGTAATACCATTGACAGTACTAATGTCAAGATGGATATTGATGTTTGGCATTGTCGATTAGGACATTTGCCCATTTCCAGACTGTCTCTGTTGCATAAATCTATTCCTAATATTACTATCAACAAGGAATTACATTGCACTATCGCCCTTTGGACAAACAACACAAATTGCCTTTTTCCTAATAGTGATACTAAAGCCTCACAAATGTTTGACATTATTCATTGTGACATTTGGGGACCATATTTAGTCCCTTCCTTAGATGGTGCCAAGTATTTCCTAACTATTGTTGATGACTATAGCAGAATGACATGGACATACCTCATGAGGGTAAAATCTCAAACTAGAAATCTCATTCAGTCATTTTATCATCTCACTCAAACTCACTTTCAGCGTAATATAAAGACTCTCCGGTCTGATAATGGCTTAGAGTTTCACATGAGTGATTTCTATCTTTCCAAAGGAATTGTACATCAACTAAGTTGTGTTGAAACACCACAACAAAACGGTGTGGTTGAGAGAAAACACCAGTACCTGTTAAACGTTGCTAGAGCCCTTAAATTCCAAGCCAATTTGCCTCATCATTTTTGTTGAGATTGCATATTGACAGCCACACACATTATAAGCAGAACACCTACCAAATTACTTGCTGATAAATCCCCTTATGAAAGGCTTTTCCATACCACACATTCCTATAGCCCTCTCAAGGTTTTTGGGTGTCTTTGCTATGTCTCAACCTTGAAAAGAAATAGAACCAAGTTTGATCCCAGGGCTATACCCTGCATCTTCATTGGTTATCCATATGGAATGAAGGCATATAAGCTATACAATCTCAAAACTAAGGCTGTTTTTGTGTCCAGAGATCTCTTTTCATGAGAATATATTTCCTTTCCATCATCCTTCTTTCCTAGCCTTCTTATCCAAATCTGATGTTATTACTCACTCTCATCCAGCTCTCTTTCCAATACATTCTCATCTAAATACCGATGAGTTTACTCCAATTTCAGTTTCAAACACCTCAAATATATCAGATCCTCACAATTCAGTTTCATCATCACTTGTTGCATCTTCTCCTTCATCTACTGAATCTAACAACCCTTCATCTGCAGTCCCTTTCTCGCCTCCTATTGTCCCTACACAAAAATCTGATAGACCAAAACATGCTCCTTTATATCTACAAGACTATCATTGTAGTCTCATGTCTCAGTTGCTAATTCCCCAATCAGACTCTGTGAAGAAGTATTCTGAATTTAGCAAGCAATATCCCATTAAGGACTACTTGGGTTATGGTCTACTATCTCATGCTCAAAGGAGTTATACCTTAGCATTATCAACTGTCTATGAGCTAAGAACCTTCACTGAGGCATCAAAGCTTCCTGATTGGGTTAAAGCTATGGATGCTGAGTATCAGGCACTGGTTTCCAACAACACTTGGACTGTCACCAAGTTACCTGATCATAAGACTCCAGTAGCTTGTAAATGGGTCTTCAAAGTCAAGCTCAACTTAGACGGAACAGAGGAAAGGAAGAAGGCGCGCTTGGTAGCTAAGAGATTTACTAAACAGACTGGACTAGATTATGAGGAAATGTTTTCCCCTGTTGCAAAATTGGTTACTGTCATGACACTCTTGGCAGTTACAGCCACCAAACAATGGCATCTTCACCAATTGGACATCAATAATGCCTTCCTCCATGGTGAATTGGATGAGGAGGTCTATATGCTTATGCCTCCAGGTTATGAGCAGTAGGGAGAACAAGGTGAACAACTGGTTTGCAAGTTAAACAAGTCCATTTATGGACTGAAACAAGTTTCGAGACAATGGAACATGAAGCTTACTTCATACATCCTTTCACAAGATTTTAAGCAATCAAGGTCTAATTATTCTTTGTTTCGCAAACAAGATGGCTGCTCATTCACTACACTTCTCATATATGTGGATATAATCATTGGAGGGAATAATTTGACTTACATCAAACAGTTCAAGGATGAACTAAATAAGTAGTTCAAGTTGAAAGATTTGGGAATCCTGAAATACTTCTTAGGTCTTGAAGTAGCAAGAAATTCAACTGGAATATCCATTTGTCAAAGGAAGTATGCATTAAATGTTTTGATAGAAGCAGGCTACCTTAGTGCAAGACCAGCAAACAACCATTTACCACACAACTTGAAGCTGAGAAAGGATGAAGGTGAAGCTTTTGCAGATCCAAGCATTTACAGAAGACTTGTGGGAAGAATTCTGTACCTAACAATAACTAGGCTAGACTTGTCATATACAGTTCAAGTGTTGAGCCAGTTTCTCCAGTCACCAAAGCAGCCTCATCTAGAGGCAGCTTATCATGTGCTGCGTTATTTGAAGAGCACACCAGGACAATGATTGTTTTTCCCTAGCAGGTCTGATCTTCAACTTAAAGGTTATTGTGATGCGGATTGGGCAACTTGTTCAGACACAAGAAGGTCCATCACAGGTTATTGCATATTCCTAGGAGACTCACTAGTATCATGGAAGTCTAAGAAGCAACATACAGTATCAAGGTCATCTGCTGAAGCAGAATATAGGTCCATGGCAGCTGCAGTCTGTGAGTTTACTTGGTTGAAAAATATACTAAGTGACCTGAGCATTGAGCATACCAAATCTACCTTGCTATTTTGTGACAATTAGTCGGCTATACACATAGCTAGCAACCCAGTTTTTTATGAAAGAACAAAGCACATAGAAATTGACTGCCACCTAGTGAGGGATAAAGTTCAGACAAAGGAGATAAAATTGCTGCATACGACTTCCTAGGATCAGTTAGCAGATTTATTAAACAAGTCATTAAGTGGAACCATATTTATTTCATTACTTAGCAAGATGGGAGTGTTGAATATACACTTGCCATCTTGAGGGGGAGTGTTGAAGTGTAATATAGCATGAGGTTATTTATGTCATTTCAGCTTTTTTCATTCTGTTAAGTTAGTTGCCATTGTGTATAAATAGGCTGCTCTATCTCTGTACAAAAACGTGAGCTTCATTTGCTGAATTAATTTTTCATTTCTCCCGCCATTTCCCTCTATTAATCTAGAACGTTAATTTTACATTTCATGAGTGTATGTATCTATTAGCATACACATATACACATGTGGGTGTGTGCTTGAATTTGTGAATCAGGTTTCTTTCTCTATTAATCATATGGATTTAAAAAAAAAAAATAGTGACAAATTCAGGAAGCCCAATAAATTTCGTTCAATCAATTTAAATAATTTATCATTAATTTAAATTAATTCCATTATTATTTATATACCATTATTATTTTTATTTATTTACAAAAGGAAATCTCCCAACTTGATTTCTAGGTTCAATTCAAAAACAAGATTAGTTATAGACATTATAATTAAATTAATAGGAATGTGATATGTCTAGGGCATCCAGTTATATTATATTGTAACTTTAGTTAGAATTATACGTTTCTTAAGTTTAGAGCTACTACTAGGCACGTCGATCGTATAGAGTGTCAAAGGCACATTCCATTGTATCAACATAATTAGTCACGACTTTGATAATTATAATAATTCAACAATAAATGTAAAAATAAATGCAACTAATTCAGATAGACATGATAATCACAAAAATAAGCATGTGACATTACAGAAACCGTTTTGAAGATTTCAGTCTCGAATGAGAATTTTTAGACCAAAAGATGAAACTCTAGACTAAGGGTTGGTTTGCTCTCTCAATCTAAAGCCAGATTAATCAGAAGAATGAAACGATAGGAGTCAAGTGAGGGATTTAACCCTTGGAAACATCCAAAAAGCAATCAAACGGCCAGCAAGATGCCAAGTGTCACATTCCGATTAGCTTCATCCACTAAAAAAAGTTGCCATTTGATAAACATGACTTTAGTCAATCATGGCACACACGTCACACGTGCACAATAACCTAATATTATCCACCTTGCTACCAAGAATTGACTCACTTGAGTGTAACCAAGAGCATCACCAGCAATTTCAATTTCATTTGCACCAAAGTACTTGTACAATTAATTCAAACTATCAACAGATAATAACTTCAAGCAGTTTCCAGATTTACTTGAAGGTAATACTTTAGTTCCCATATCAGAAGGATTTACTTGAGTTGCATCTTTCCCAATTTTAAATATCCCTTTAGAAATGATATTTCTATAAAATGAAACTTAACATCAATATATTTTGTTCTATCATGATACATGGGATTTTTACTCATATGTATTTCACTTTGGTTATCAGAAAAAAAGATAACATTTTCATCAACAAAACCAAGTTCACTCAATAAACCGCTTAGCCAAATTCCTTCTTTCATGGCATCTGTAATACCCAAAAAAAAAAAATGTACAATATATTATGAGGCATAAATGCAAGTTTATATATAGAAGTGTTCGGCCAACCAATACATTTGACAAAGATTTATGACAAATAATCTGTGCTCTTGAATCTTAGAAAATCTAACGGTCTTCATCCATATATTAAAATCCTTCAAAATCTTTATTTCCTTATCTAAACATACCCTACTTACTTTTTAAAATTCACCAATTACAGCATTTTTTCCAAAAAATAAAAAATTAAATTAAATTAAATCACCACATTTTCTAATCATACCTTTTCTTATCGGCTTCACCAGCATCTTCTTTTCAACCATCTGCTATTGGCATCTCAAGAAAGATTTATACAGAAAGATTCTTGCCAATACAAATTCTTCCCTCATTCATTTTCTCCCACTAACGATTGTCCTCCTCAAGAAGAATATCCAAACAGGTTCTTGAAATGGCAATCAACTTACATCCCACAATTTGTTAAATCACAATTCCTCTTGTATTGTCATTTGTGTTATTATTGAACTGTTGCAATTTCATCTACCCAATTTAGGTCTAAGATTTTTGTATCCAAATTAATTTTTTATTTACGGATTTTTTTTTATTGCAGAATATCCGACCGCCTGAAATTTTTTGCAGATAACAAGAACATTGTTGAGTTTGACAATGTAAGTCTGCAAGTTCAATAAAAAATACTTTTTTGACCATATATTGTTGTGGAATTTTTGATTCATGTATGCAACTTATTCTTTAGATAGATATAACTTGTAAAGGACAAGAGCTTCTACATTTATGAACGTTGCATAATGCAAGAGATAACATATGAAGTTAAAGTGATTTTTTGATCTGTATTAATTTGCCAAGACAGATTAATTTTCTTCCTCTATCAAATAAGTTGTTATCAGTTCGACGTGTATAATTTTTTGTTTTGTCCCTACTTGAAAAGTGGGGTTGTAGATGGATACAACTAGTTGTGACACTTTTACACCTATGTTTCAACCTAATGAGATTGGGTCATCATCAATACAAGGCCAAGCACCTTATATCGAGATGAAATTAAAGACATCAGATGAAGCAAGAGCTTATGAGGATTTTGGACGACAAAATGGTTTTTGGATTCGAACTCGAACAACTGTGAAGTCACGTCCACGTATAAATGAAGTCACTTTTATTAAATATGTGTGTTCACATGAAGGCAAATATAGTAGAAAGGTTGTCGGAGAATGAAGAGATATAGAGAATTGTGAAAAGGATGAGTCTACAAAAAGAAATTGCTCAACAATTAGAGGTGGGTGTAACGCTAACATGCGAATCTCACATGACATTGAAGATGAACACTGTAACGACCCGGGTCCCACTTAACGGACTGTCCCGACCGTTAGATCGA
>CAIGRT010010022.1:0-15564 GCA_903798405.1 Fraxinus platypoda
TAGAAGAAGATGAAGTTTTGACCCCCATCATTTCATTTAATTTAAAATTTTGATTTTCGGAATTGAGTTTTCTATTAAGTAATAGTAAAAATATTAGCATTTCGTTTATATTAATTATCTTCAATATTCGAATTTAGGGGTTGAACTGATTATGACAAACTATTCAATGTCAAGGATGATGGGATATGAATTTCTCAAAAACATCAAGGTTAGTGATTTTGGTATTGTTAATTCAAAAAGGAAGGTTTTAGATTTTTCCCTAATACTTATCATGATTTTTAGCTATTCTTGGTTGATTATGTTGGAAAATGAAGTTTCTTGATATTTGTCTTCTTTACCTTTTTCAATTAGGGCTCATTGAAGCTGCGGAAAATACATGTGGTGATTATGTCGTTTAATTGAGTGGTAAACTAAATGTACATTTTTTTTTCTTTTGGAGCTAGAATTTAACTTTTATTTTGTCTGTTGAAACACGACGAAAATAAGGATATGATTGTACATGTACTTCTATGAGTAGGTACTCCTTGCTAATTGAATTTAAATTATATCTCAGACCAGATATCGCAAGGCAAACTGTGAGTTTATACAATAATTATGTCATTTTTTTTTTCTACTGGAGATGATTGATCACCAGTCTCACGATTTCTTCATGAGAAGATTGAATGAATTAGATGGGTTTTTTTTTTTCACTTCTATAAAATCATGAATTATATAATCTTAACCATTGAGATACTATCACAACATAATCACTTATTTGATTAATCATATTAGTGCAAGAAACTGATAGCATTCATCATGCTTAATTTTGAAAAATGGCATTTCTGCTTCCAAGATTTTAACTGTTTTTCTATCAAAATTATAGGATGGTCGAGGACATGGGGTGAAGAGCACTTTGGCAATAGGTACGTGTGCCTTTGGCAAAGAACAAGCTTCTTTCACGACTCATTACACTTGTTGTGCTTCCATGGTTGACGACAATGCTTAATAAAAGAAAAAAAATATCTACTTTAGAGCATGCTTTGGCTAATCTTAGAAAGTTCACATACAATAATATAAGTAAGATATTGTTGACCATATAATTGAAAGAAAGTTGCTTATTTTGAGTGAGGTAAGAATTACTTTCATAATAAGCAACTTTTTTACTTAAAAGTGAGCAAAAGTAACTTATCCAAACATGTTTGGAAGTAGAAAGTAACTTTTACTTTACCTGTTATAAAAGTTACGACGCTTGTAGAATCGACTCATCCATATAGAACTTGATGAACTTTTTTTTTGTGTGACGGCAAAGTGCACAAGTATGGCAAAAGTACAACTAGAGAAAGCTGGGATATTGTGGTAGATGAAGAAACATATTATGGGTGAGTCACTATATCCCAGTATATTTACAATAGCTCTATCTTCTTCTTGTGTCAATCTTTGTCGATTTGTGTACAACTCGAAATTAATCCATTCTACTTATTAAAGGGCTGATCCCCATTATGGATGGGCCGATGTTGTGGGTGATTCAATGCAGTTGTTGTCCATCCAACCCCGGGAAAGACCTCATGGAATCTACCCTAATCTTGATTTTGGCTCTACTCCGCCTACAGATGAACCACCAGATGAATCTTCCTCATCACAATGAAACTGGTTTCAAAAGTTCATGTGGTTAACATTGGCGTTCTGAAAGATTTTCGACATTATTTGATATTGCTGAACTCGTATAACAGAGTGTTATCCTGTTTGTTCGTCATTATGTTCATTCTTTTGTTATTTCTAGCATTCTAATTCAAATTGGACTACAAAGCCATTTGTTTGTCAGCATCATTGGCTGATGTTTCTGCAGTTTCCTCTTTGTTGTCTAATACCTTCGTGCAATTATGTCAGGTCTCCAACAAAATTAGATAGCATTAAGAAAGAAAAATAAGTTAAAATTTTGTCATTTGCACTTTGGACATTAGGGTCGACATTATATGCATTGCCTAAGGGTAATGTTTCGCCTATTTTCCACACTTCCATTTAGTCTTTTTCTGTGATCTCAACTTCTGCCTCAGGTTAGGAGAAGTTCAATTTTCTACCCAAAAATAGTATCAAATGATAGCATAAAATTTATATTTATGTTTTCAAAAATTCAATGTCGAGGAGAATGTACATATGGCTTAATTCAAATTATTATGTGCCTCGTAATTAGAAAATGTGCTAATATTCTGCTACCAAAATTATTGATTTGCATAAGCAAATTTACTGTTTGGAATCTCCAATTGGAGTGGAATTCTCTTACTCTGCTGATTCTTCCACTTGTTATAGTGTAAATGACAAAATCACAAGCATACTTCTCCACTCTCTGACTCTAGCTAAAGAAATTTTCAGTTCTTTGAATTTTTTTTCTTTCTAGAAAGACATGGTAACCATTTTCAGAGGGAAAAATAAAAATAAAATAAAATAATAATAACTATCTTTCTTCTTTTTGAATTCTTTATAAGGTCTTTTTCGCCACATATTTAAGAGCAAAGAATTCCTAATGGAGTAGTAACTTGTAAGCTTCAGCCTTTTGAGCCATATTCTATTTCTAACTGCTGTGTTNTTTTGAATTCTTTATAAGGTCTTTTTCGCCACATATTTAAGAGCAAAGAATTCCTAATGGAGTAGTAACTTGTAAGCTTCAGCCTTTTGAGCCATATTCTATTTCTAACTGCTGTGTTAAGTTTCCTAATCTTCAAAAAACTTATTTGCATTCTAATGCATAACTTAGAAGAAAAGATTTAGTTCGAGATCATTTCAACACAAGCTTATGGTAAAGTGATAAAAAGGGGATAGCTATGTACTTTCTGTTCTAGATTGTGCTTACAAGTAAATTAACAAATTATGTTTGGTGAAAAAAACAAGATTTGACTTATTTTTAAGCACAACAAAGCATACTTAAGACAATTGTACAAGGAAAAGATTTCTAAATTTCTTGTATAATTGGTTTGCTATATATTTTGCTTTAGTTTAAACTCTTAAATTGTGTTGTGAATGCAACTCCTATCAATTCTTAACATTAGACACGATAACATTACCTGAAAAATAACACAGCTCGTGTATTGCACGGGCATAAAACTAGTAATATGAATAAACATGAATGATAAGAAAAACAAAAATTTCAGCATCTTTTTTGACCAAGGCACGTTTTAATTCCACTATTTTGGATTATCCATTTTGTATTAATCGTTGACGTAGTTAATATGTTCAGACATTGATACAAAAATATGAATGCACAAAATAAAAATAATATCAAATAATCCATTAATTATGCAGAAAGAAGTGGAAGGATCCACATATGTTGTTCACATCGATCACAAGGTGCAAAAAAATAAATAAAAAAGAGGAGAAGCTTGAACCGAATGCGAAATGTATGAAAAAAACATCTCGTTTAAACCAACTAAACTCTGATTTATTTATTTTTTGGCTTCACCCAAAATGTTATCCCTTTCAAAAATTCTCTACGGCCATGAAATCCTATATCTTCAAAGTCAGCAATAAATATACAAAAATACAAAGGCCCTTTGCCTACACAAAGTACAACAAAGAAATACTTCATCCGTCCCATTTATATAGACTTGTTTTGTTTTTTACACAAATTAAGAAATCTTATTTAACGTTATTGAAAAATAAAAAAATTTAACAAAACCTTTCCTAATTTACCCTTATTTAATTATCAACAACTAGTAGAAAATTGATTATAATTAAGCAAATTAAATAAGGGTATATTAGTAAACGAACAAAACAAAACAAAACATTCTCAATAAAGAAATAAAACTATATAATTGGAACAAGAAAATAAGGAAAGTGAGCATATATATATGGGACGGAGGGAGTAGCTTACAAGGCCTGCCTCATATATGCACACGCCACGCTTAAGACTATCGTACACATGAACACAAAACACAAGAAGCTCATCCTGCAGCGGTAGTACACAAGATACAACGCATTTGAGGAGAACCCAAGGAAGCATCCTCGTCCTCATCATTCTCAGCGCCTCCATTGTCATATTCGTAATATGATAATTCATCTGGGGGCTTGGTTGGAGTTGGTGGCTTCTTTTGCTGCTGACTAATGGAAATTGTGGAATCCATAAGACACGTCGTGTGGTAAGCATGACAGCAAAAGAAAGCAATAATCGACACGTTTTGTATAGAAAATGGATCAAAACAGACGCAGCATCTAGTGCCACCACGTGTTTTCGACTTGACCTCCATGCTCCTCACACTCAAATATCTATCTGCAAACTGAGAAGCCCTGTTTTTGTCCCTTTTACTGCGTGCTCCGTCTTCTTCATTGCTCAAGTAAATAGCTCGTCTTGCTTCTTTGTAGTACTTGATTAACAAATTAACACAATCGGCCTGCAAGTAAAAATGAACTATCAAGCAATTGTGATTATAATTGTATCAGAAGTAATCAAGGGCAAGAAAATTACCTTGAGTATGTCATTGCACCCATGTCTAAGAGAAGTTTCTGTCCTATAGTCGGTGATGATTTTGACTAGACGATCCCTCAATCTGAGAAAGAATGGGTCAACAATTGAGCAAATTAAATGAAACTGCACCATCTTGGAGGGAGTGCATTTATCTAAAAGTCATGACTACAGTGCCAGGAAGAATACAAATTTGACTTGGAAGGATTAGAACATTGAGTAATAGGTCCATCACCTTGCATACTCATCCATAGATCAAATCAAAACAGCATCTAAGTGTTTTAATAGTACCACAAAATACACTTACAGATATCTAGCAAGTAGTGATAGCTAATAAAAGCATTTTATGGATTTTCCCACCATATATTACATTAAAAAGAAACACCTTAGATCAGGCCACACAGATGAGTCGATAAATGCAAGAGCAATCATTTAAGTACGGTGGATTCTTTCCAGGTTAATTCAGACTTTGCAGGCACAATATAATAGCTTTGTAGTACTACACAAAGTAGGGTCATGTTGAGAACCGAAAACAAAAATTTTACAACATTTTGGCATGTTGAACATTTGACTTTATGACCCAGTTTGTCTAAATGAATAGACAATTGACATGTCAACCTGGGTTAAGTAACAAACCAAACTGCTTTTCATCCATATGAAATTTGACATGGAAACTGTTCATTTAATTGAAGAAAGAAGACATGCAAACTAACAACCTGAACAAAGCAAAAAAAGAAAAAAAAATGTAGAAAACATACTTACCGAGGAATCTCCAAGCCATTTGGCACCATATTTACAATATATAGGGGATCAAGATTGCCAACAGTATGCTCCAACAATACCCCGACCTGCCAACGAATAAAATTAAATAAAACCAGCACAAAACGAAAAAGAAAAAGAAATTTCAAAATGTAGTAATAATCCTTTTGCGATAGCATTTGATTGGCATTAAGAGCCCACGGATTACCATCTCAGGTTTATTCAGGCATTGTTTAATCAACTCTTCCCAGAGGTCATCATCATGCTGCATACTTACAAATTCAATGGCCTGCACAAAATAATAAGATATCCTGTCACTAAGCAATTTCAAACTGAAAAGCAGAAAATGAATTAATTTATGGGAACAGAGAGAGGCACCTCTTCAATATCCCCCAATTTATTAATAATTACTGCTAGGGCTTGCTTTGAGTTTCCCATCCTTCCAAGGATAAAGACTTGCTCTCTCAATAAATCTCTTTTGACACAAATGTCATATGCCTGAGATAAAATTTCATGAAGTTTTAGATATGACAGGTGATGGAAGATTATGAAGAATTACCCACTCATGGAACAAACCTTTTCCAGTGTATAATGCTGACTACTACGAAGAAATGGAAGCAGCGTTTTTTTATCGTAATCAGCATAGAGCTCAACCTGATGAAAGAATTCCAAATCAAAGAAAGAAATGTTAAGACAACATATCCTGTTAAAAGATAATTTAACACAAAATACAAGACAAGCTATTGAAACTGCAGTAACAGCCAGTTTGTTCCAGACAAATTTAGCTGGTGGCTGTCACGAGCCAAAATAAAAGAAAGCTTTCTTTATCTTGTTATGATGAAGTTGGTGTGCTATATGTCTTAAACTAATAGAAATAATGAAGCTGACCGGAGGAACTTGCAATGCATACTCAATGACGAAGACGACATCATATCAAGGACATATATCCTCTCCATAACACTTCCACTCAATTTTTTAATTGTATATGCTAATGGAGATTGGCATAAAACCCAAAAGCACAGTATCGCGCAAATTAATGTCATATGATATACAAATCAGAGAATTTGAAGGAATGGGCATTAGAGAGGAGCCGTATACACAAAAAATACTCTTGTAAGATTCTAATCAATTTAAAATCCTAAATGTCTCACAGTCTTCAGAAAGCAAGAAAACTCGTTCTGCTCGCAGAATATGACTCAAAATGTCAACTAATCAGACCAATTTAGTCAACAACTTGCACAGGTATTCAACCTGGCCCCTAGAAGCCTTGAGTTACACTTCGTCCAAATCCGTATATCCACAAATATATTCATAAATCATCCTCAAGACCCATCTTTCAGAAAGTTCAAGATTATGAGCTACAAAGGCATATACTTCAAACAAAGGGTTAATATGAGGCCTGACTCTGTTCGTCTAACCAACAATTGTCTTCCTTCCCATTTAATTTTCCATTTCCCATCGAACCCATTATTATCAACCTTACTTTTTTCAAGTTTCATGGCATTTCCACGAATTCTGACAATAATGCATCTCAAAATTTCCACAGACCGGGTGGCTGAACAAAGAGAACATCGATTAACAGTTCAGCCTCTGCAAAAAGGTCAGATTGTTTGGTCTAGTTGAGACTTATTTTTCTCACTCCTTGTGATGCAGTCGAACAAAAAACAAGCAACTAAGTTCCTTGGCCATCTGTTGAGTAGCATTATGGTAACCCAACCAGAAACTTTAACTGAGTATGATTAGCCATAATGTGGAAACAGTGACAAGTCCAGCGTTTCCATATGGTTTAATGGACCAAATTCTAAAGCATTTTCGCGCAGCACAAGAGATCAATGTGTGAACACAGGTATAACTAGAACAGAAAAGTTATAATGACAAATAGTCCTAATGACTCGCCATGTTGCCCAACATTTTAAAGCAAATACAGATTCTACAAGCACCCATGTAATGACACGTATATTTCTGCAGTCCATGTTATAATGCAGAAATAGTCATGACAGACCATGCTTTTTATTTAAATTTTTTTGTTTCCTACGTTATTGTAATTTGTTGCCTTCCAATTTGAATAAAAAGCTAAAGGCAAAAGGATGCATATGATTTTCATATGAACACAGTCCCCTAATTGGTCTTTAAAGATTAATAAGACATGAGATATTAATGATAAGCCATTCCAAAGCAAGTTTAGATGGCTACCACTCCAAAAGAGTCAAAAGAAAAGTGAACCAATTACTACAAACCTGCATGTCATGAAAATCCTTTCCGGCATGTGGATTTGACTCAAACAGTGAATGCAGATACAGATGCAAAAAGTGTCGGACGTCAAACTTATTCTTTGCAGCCATAAGTTGTGACACAACATCCTGTGGACTAATTAGGTCTCTATGCAGGATCAACAGTGGAATTGCACGTTTGCAGTCTATCATCATAAGTTGGGCAACCTGCAAACACACGTGAATCAATGAAAAATTCATGCAATCATAATGACATAATTAACAGGAAGACATGTATTCTTTTTTATATGGGATTTTATTGATGGGATAAAGGATATAAAAAATTTGAGGATGAGTGGTCCCTTATTCGAAAATGCAAAAGATTAAAACTTTATTCTTGAGATATGCAAAAGATAATATCAAACGAAATTCAGAAAGTACCTTTTCACGAATTGCATCATGTAAATTGTGTTTTTCAATGAAGTCAAATACATCCGGCTTCATAAGCTGAAACACGCAGAAATAAATGAAACAGAGAATGTAACAAGCCCTTAAAACCATAATATAGGCAAAGCATCCTTCCAAGTGGCATGTTAAGGATGCATTTGATGAGGTGTGATAGTAATTAAAAAAGTCATGAACTGACTTACATCAGCATATAGGGCAAAAGCTTTCTCATATTGTCCGTCAATCAAATATAGCTCAGCCAGAGCCTGACATGGATGTAACACTGTAAATGTATAGCAAGAATGCAGGAGATAAATAAAATTTCTCAGGGCTAACCTCTTTGAGTGCATCAGTCATAGACGATGTATTATGCTGAGGTTCTATCGCAGAGATAATGGGCAAAACAGAATAAATTACAGGCGGCCAAGATTTAATAGTTGATAGAAGATCCTTATGGAAGGATGGGTTTGTAGCCAAAGCAACAAGAGCAACCTAGAGTCACAAACAATTCAGGCTTCAACTTCCGATTTCACATATCAACAAAAGAAAAAGATGCATCAGGTGAGTTCGCAGACAATCATAAGCATTACAGACCTCATAAGCAGTGTCACGTAATTTTGGATTTTCTGTTGGCATGTATGGAACTAATACAGGAAGCTGACGAAGATGAGCAAAATGGAAAACCCACCTGAAAGTAACCATCCTTCAGTTACTAAACACAATTGCAAAGGTCATACACATATAAACATTACAAGCAAGCACGCACACACAAGTACCTTTCCCATGCAGAAGCTGATCCTCGCAACAATTTGGGACATAATGAGGCAGCTTCAGCATATTTCCGTTCCACGATTAGATGGTCAAGATATCTCGATCCCACCTATTTGGAGTTAACAATCTCAGAATGTATATTTTCAAGAATATGTCAGAAAGAAGCTGTCATGTTTACATGACAGTAAACAACTTGGAAAATTCATGAGTTTAAAATGAAAGTGAAGATTCTGCAAAATCTTTTTTCCACAATAAACATGTAAACATCATATCAAAAACCAAACTAAAAGTCATACTTTTTACAAGACAACAGTATCTCTATCAAGATTAATAATGCAGACACGATTTTCTAATCAGCATAAAAAGCTTTCACTAAATACCAAAAAGCTAAGAATCAAAGAAAAGCTCTGCTATGAACTATTGTTTTCTAGATTTGCCCATTGAAGCTTCATGGAAGCAGAAGTAGTTGTACAAGATACAATTGTACAAAATTTATTATTTCTTGAAAAAAATTCAATTTTTTGGAATTCCTTTCTAAAATAGAAGTTGTTAATCGACAGCTTCTTCATTCATTAACAAAAGAGCATGCAATTCAAGCTCAACATAAACAGGAAAGCAGATGCTGATTTGGTTGCAAATGCTTAGTTACGAAGAACAATTAAACTTAGTTTGTTAAACAGTAATTGGTCTTCATAACTACGCATTTGCAACCAAATCAGCAGAAAACAAATGATCTTGGAAATTTGTGGGTGCCATTTGACGCCATTAGAAACTAATAACAATTTCACTGTACTCATTTTCCACTCCCTCTCATTGATCTTCTTAAATCACATAATTTCCAACATGAGGCATCTCCTTGTGTAAAAAATGCAATGAAGTAAGCCTAAAAGATTACCTTGCTCGCTTGATTAAGGATTCCATTCATTTAAGTGTTTTTACTTTTTTATGTACGAGTGTCGACATTTTTACAAAATACATTTCCAGAAAATTAAGAGTTGAATTTATGACACTTCTCGAGTCATGGTTGTTCAATTGAAACAAAAATGAGTCAGCCAAGAATCAGTATAGACATAAGCATATAATAATATTAGACCTTACTCTGAAGAAATCTCATAGCAATCAATTTATTGCCTAAAAAGTGCACAGAGAATGAATACAAAGTAAGACAAAGAACAATGAAAGCACAACTGATAATACAGTGTAGCATCACTGGTCAAACAATGACAGCCAAAGATGCAATCAAACATATTACCTCGTCAACAAGCTCACTGCGTCCCTGCCCAGCTTCAACTGCTTCTAAGGCTTTCTCATGCCACCCATGTTGAAGGAGCCAAGATATGTGATCTTCTGCATCCCTAACAACAAAATAACTAAATAAGTTTACAACTTATATATTTCATAACCTTTATTTGCATGAAATCATAGATAAGTACAAGCATAGTACTGCAGACTAGGTAACCTTCTTTTTCTTGTTTCTCTCTCTTTTTTTTTTTTTTCTATTTTTCTGTAGAACAAGGAGAGACTTATACTGCCATTGTACTTAAAATCACATACCAGACATCTAGAACAATGACGAAGAAATAAAGAACGATAACAAAATGAAGAATCTTATAGTAAATATCAACAGAATGAATAGATGTGGATCAGTGAAAAACTCCATACAATCATTAATTGGTTGCTTCAGCGTCTATATTTTTTAGACACCTTTCGAACTAAATAACCACATATAAGGAACTCTGAATGAGGAAAATCCCACGGACATTTGACATCTAGTAATTACTGATGCCGAAAATTTACCAGCAAGCTTAAGCCTACATCAAGCGATCCTCAAAAGCTCTCATCTGACGAATATACAAACAGATAACTAGGAAGGACCAGAATAGGTCGCACTGATTGAATTCCACATGAAACGAGAAGTAATTTTCATATTATCAATGCACCGCGAATATAATCACACATAAATAGAAGGTAATATTTAATGGAAGTGAAGGAAAAGAGTCAACAACCTAGGTTTAGCAATAACTACATCCTTTGGCGACACAACATAATATAATGGCTCGTCACCAGCAGCCCACTGACCTCCTGCATAGCTGCTACCTACATTCAAATGCACAAACATCATCTCTTTCACAGCAACTCTATTTACAACATTACAAGTAGAACCAGAAAATAATGACCAACGGAATATAGTCATCTATTATTGATGAAACTTCATGGACAACCAAACTATACCTGAGAAAGGAGCATGGGCAAGTGAATAATCTTTAGCCTTGTAATGCTCAAAGCCATGTACAGGTAGTGCATCTGTCGCAAGCTCGTCATTATTCCAAGTGACTACTCGCACTTCTGGTCTCTGTGCATTCCCCTGCTATTACAAATTTACATGTTATGGGCCTACAAATGCCAGCTTTGAAAAACTATAAAAACGGAAACAATGATAAAATATAGGAAAAATGCAAAACAAATGTAAAAAAATCCCAAAAATAGGTAGAAAGCAGGACAGAAAATAATTCATGTTTCATGTGCATAAAATCTAAAGAATTTGTGATCTCCATTGAAAGGAAAAGAATAAAGCATGATTCGATGGAGCACTTTTGTATTACAAATTTACACCAACATTTACCCAAAAAAGTGGGCCAATGTTTGACAACACGCTATAATTTCCACTAAACATAGCACTAAAAGATGGGATAAGAACGTGATTTAATCAATAACAAAGATAACAGACAACTAAATAGACAATCCAAAATGATTCACCAACACTCTGAGGGAAGAACAAGTCAAATACCTGCCGTGATGGAACAGTGCTACAGAAGTCTTCTCCATCTTCTTCTCCAGGGATGTAGGCTAGAACAACCAAAGAATCACCAAAGGGAGCAATTCCTGAAATGAAATAGGTGGTTTGAAAAGATGCCACAATATCCACCTTGTTCATGCTAGACATTGGCAATGTCCCACTGGCGCCTGTATTCTGATTGGTTCTAATTGATGCAATTTTAACAGATGTTCCCCACCCAATGACCAACAGAGTATCGTCCTGAATGTAATGTAGAATATGTTAAGAGAAAAACAGTATTATCTAAATCAAAAGTAATACCACGTATAATATTTTTAGTTACTAATTGCATAGCATTCAACAATATAGTTATGTCCCTCTTTCAGCCCATTCCACTTTTCATAGAACTTCAAATAATGTTCCATACATTGTTTATCTTCTACTAACCTGCCAAACTAAATGAGGGAGCAAAAGCTCAGGGCGGGGGCTTCCTCGAGGTCTTTCAATGAATGTTATACGTTGATCATTAGCAGCATCATAAACTTTAACGCCTGCATCATTAGCCCAAGCAACGAGACTACTTCTCCACTTCACTACGTGAATTGGACCTTCACCAGAGTGCAGAACCTGTAAACAGGATAATTATTTCACTGAGATCAAGATTTCAGAAAGCTCTGTGTCCTTTGAATTAGCATGGGTTAAAAGTAGAATTGCTTGGGAAACTAAACAAACCTGATCTCGATAGCCTATCCACTTCTTGACATTAAAATATACATGACCAGCTAGACCTCCAGTCACAAATCTTCTGGATGATTTCCTTGCATAATCTGGGTCTAATGCAATGGCCTTCATAGGACGGTGATACTCAAATTGCATTTTATCCTCGGTGAAAAGACTATTTATTACAACAGAACCATCATCAGAACAGCTTCCAATGTATTCACCTTCTACATCAAAGCAGATATCATTGACTGCAGCAGAATGAGCAGGAAATTCTTTAACCTGTAGAAGAGGAAATTTATTATTCATTTCAAGTTTCAAGCATGAGGCTGCCTAATCAGACAATAATGTCATAAAATAAAACACAGTCCCCATTTAAGAACTCAGACGATGGATTGTGCATAATGAAGGGTAATAAAGGACAAATGTGCCAAGCGGCATTTATCTGATACTAAGGAATTTGAAGGCAAAGGATTTTCGGCCGTATGACTACAATATTGGCCCACGGTTGTAAGCTAGAATATTGATGTTTATCTGAGTCCTAATTTGAGTTCCAAATATTCTGGATTAGTTTAGCTCAGGTACTCATGCCTCAGTTTTCCAATTTTAAAGTCATGTATGCAGAACTCGGAATAGGAATAGGAATAGGAAATTCAACAGTATATGAACCAAAGCAACCTTCCATTTTATAAGTGAAGAATATCATTATTAGGTATTTTACGGATTACGAAATTGTTGAGCTATTGGAGATTTGTTCTGTGCTTCAGCAGCATAATGTAGAGGTGATTCTAGCAGGCTGCAGGTATAGCAAGTCATTTAACTGATTCTCTTGAGACATACATGATTGAACTGAGGTAAAATTATTTTGGGATAGAAAAACAACATAGATGGTGCTCTGGAAGTGAAATATTCCGTCCAATCATTTAATGCAAGTAAAATCTCCAACGCTTCCATTTTGACTCTGAATACTTGAAGCTCAAAACTAACGTGCACAAGTTTATCAACATGAAAATTGTCGATTTCAGTAAAAAGTCAAAGCCATGGCATATTTGATAAAGGAATTTGTTAACCAACACCTACAAAATAGATTTCTTTTTAATGAAGAGTGAACATGCAATATTTAAATTAAAAACATGTTAAAGTTAGCAAAGGTAATCCACATATAACTTACACAATTACTCCTGAAACATTTCTCAATCTCCGATATAATTAAAACCAGTCCCTAGTGCGTTCAGCTAAGAGAGGGTCCTGGCACTTTCATCGAATGAAATTGTGAAATTTCCCAGCACAAAAGATCTTCAGCTAACCATTATCTATTTCTTTCATGTCCTAGTGACAGTCTTGGACAGCATCAATTTCTTGCAAGCTCATGTATGTTTCCATGTCTGTATATGTGCAATAAAACTGAAAATAGTTCTTTTTCTTTATATAAGAAAAAAATATTATGTTCGTAAGAATACGGGCAAAATTCTAAGACAAAAGTTCAATCAGCATCAGCTCAATCAAGGATTTCAATGGTGAGTCAAACCACTAATTATAGCATTTCCCAGTTATCCAATTCACCTTCCTATTCAACCAACTATATCCCTAGGACAAAAAGTACCAACATAGCAGAACAATTTCTAGTACTCCTGGAGTATGGATACTCCATACTCCCAGCCTAATTAACATTTGTGATAAATAATTGGGACCCACTATTTAATTGTGACAGAGACATTAATGCTAGCAGGGACTCCCGGGGGGTACTAGAAACTTTGTAGTAACATATCCAGATCACCCATAATTCTCTTAACAAAACTGCTAACTATAAGTCAAAATCTATCCAAAATCCCACTAATGATCATTGATCAGCCTTAATATCTAACTGAATCAAACAAAACACCATTACCAACTAATTAAAAACAAAATTGACTCAACAAAATGAGAATAAAAAAAAACTAACTTGATTGCCAATGAAATCGAGAATGTGAACCGAGCCGCTATGGGTACCGAGCGCGATCATGCGTTCAGCAACGGCAATACATGAAGCTGCATCGCTTTGGAGTAGCGTGGGCACACTGCCACCCATTCTCTGGTATTTAAGCCTCGGTTCATCTTCCTCAGCCTCCGAATTTTCTTCTTCTGATTCTTCTTCTCTCTCGTCGTCGCCTTCCATTCCGTTGTCTGATTGCTTCGGTAACATTGTACAAAAAGTAGCTACAGTCAATAAAATTGAGTGATTGAAGAGAAATATAGAGAGAGATCTGTTGAGAAGTTGGGCTGGAAATTTTGATTAGGTTTCGCCTTCCATTTTTATTTGTTTAGAAGCTTTTGGAGTTTCGTGGGGGCGGGGGAGGGCTAGCTAAAAAGTAAAGTTATGAAAAGTAAATACAAAAGTTTAGAGATAATTGCAGCAAAAGCTACAAATCTTTGAAACATTAGTAGATTTTCTTCAAATCTTTGATTTGTTGCAGCCGTCACCCCTAACATTTCCAAACGTTGCAGGTGAAGCCATTCTGGGCAGTTTTCATCCACAATTCCGCTAGTTGACTAAAAATTTAACTTTGATCCCATTCTTAATATTTGAAAATGGGGCAAAAAAGTAACTTTATATTTATCATATTAAATAATTAAACTAATTAAAGTTAAATTTTTGGTCAACTAACGGAATTGTGGATGAAAATTGTCCAAAAGGACTTTATCTGCAATGTTTGAAAATTGTAAGGGTGACGGGTACAATAAATCAAAGGTTTGGAGAAAATCTCCTAGTATTTCAAATGTTTGGGACTTTTGCTGCAATTATCCCTAAAGTTTATTTGCAAGAAGACAATAAAATAAAGAGTAATGTTATTCATCTCCAGTGGGGATGAAAACACAGTATAGGTGGATTTAAATGATAGGTTAAATGAAAGGTGAAATTAAATAACACCTATCATTTTATGTCACATTAAGGCCACGGAGACTGTGTTTTCATCCACAGTGAAAATGAATAGCATTACTCTAAAATAAAGTAAAATGAATTTTGCATTAATAATTTTAAGTTCCCTACCTCTAACAAAAACTTGAAATACAATATCAAACAAATAAAATAAAATAATATATGAATTAGATGTTCGACCTTTCTTTTTTAGCAAAGAAACATTTTCCCATTGTGAAACAAACGTTGTCGTGTCCTATTCAACAAACTAATTATTTTTATGTATTTTTCTAGTTAATTTAAAATTTTAAAAGGTGTGATAGTAGATAAACTATGCTAATAAAAATTTAAATTGTGAAGAATGAAGAAAAAAGCAATTTTTTTTTTATAAATTTCTCGAAATAGATAGTTTTTGTGCCGATCCCAATATTGTGTGGCTCAATCACTAAATAAATAGAGTATTATTATTTAGCCACATTAGGGTTGAACTCGAGTCTACGTGGTTGCATGATCAACATCCTACGTGACAAAATTTTATTTTTAAAGTAAAAAA